>PVHX01010872.1:18516-67612 GCA_004024805.1 Geosciurus inauris
GGTACTGGGGATTGAACTCAGGGGCACTCGACCACTGAGCCATGTCTCCAGCCCTATTTTGTGTTTTATGTAGAGACAGGGTCTCACTGAGTTGCTTAGCACCTCGCCATTGCTGAGGCTGGCTTTGAACTCGCGATTCTCCTGTCTCAGCCTCCCTAAGTGCTGGGATTACAAGCGTGAGCCACCGCGCCCGGCTTATATCACATACTTTTAAATTCTTTACCCAGAAGTGGTCTTTGTAGCTCTCTTGATATCACAGTAAAAATATCCTTTGATTCTGCTTTCTGTGTTTATAGTGTTTGTATTGTATTGCTGTTCCTAATAGGCTAACAAAGCATAATTTTATTACAAAATTTGGTCAAATGTCATACACATCTCTGTTTTTAAAAATAAAAACTGAAAAAAAAGCTCTTAAACATCAAGAACTGGAAAGAAAGAATAATGTACACAAAAGGGGCAAAACGATTTTCCTTTCATACGTACATTATCACTGCATAGTTTACCCTGGAATACTAAATATAAAACTACCTCAATGGTGTATGTATGTTAAATCTAACAGATAATGTCAGATATCTTGCTGTAATAAAAAAGTGCAGTTCATTTTACTAGTGTCACTGAAGTAATATTACCACTAGCATTAGAAACACAATGTTTCTCTGAGCATACGCAATTATTTTATAGGAATAGAAATATCTTATGTGGATGTTAATAGGAGTTTCTACCATGTACCTAGTCTTTTTAATATCTATATAGAAGGCTTGTTAAAAGACTGAAAACATACATATTTAATTATATAATTATGCATTTGGAAATACAGACAGTAGGAATTAGGGATAATGCTTAGGCACCATTATGAAAATTTTACTATTATTTTCAAAAACAGTACACTTAGTCAAATACGTCTAGAAGAATTCTAACAGGGCAAATACTAACATAGATTTTCCTTTCTTTATTCCATGATTAGTCCTGGTGCTATATGTTTCTACAGGGAACTAAGAATTATCATACTAGTGACAAGGATAGCAACATGTCCTGAGAGCAAAACTCACAGGCAGATTGGTATTTGCTCATTCAATCCTTCTATCCCCATTCTCCCTTCAGTAACTCTTTGTGGCACACCCACTGTGTGTTGGCTCTTATGCTGGCTATGTGAATACCCTGAGGAAGAAAACATGGTCTCTGTCTTTGTGGAGCTCATAAACCAGAAGACTCAATTATTCATTGATTAATCAAATATTTGTTGGTCAGCTTCTAGATGCCAGACATTCCTCAGCAGCATTAACAACAGCCAAGAGCAATGAGGTGGGCTTGGTATGTTCCAGGAACCAAAAGTGGGCCAATACAATCTGTGGATTGGAGGGGCTGACATGGAGGCAGATAGGAGGTGGTTGCAGGTGTTCAGGTGCGACAACTGTGACTGGACTAGGGCAGCAGCAGAGGAGGCAGAAAGAGGAGAGCAAATGGAGAACCCACTTAGTGGTAGAAGTGACAGAGGGTGCCCTCAAAATGTTAAGGTTTTAACTTTGCTGATCTCTCAAAGTCTTGTTGAAATCTACTTTTTCACAAGACTATCCCTGCTCATCTATAGCTAAGAAAGACCCTTGGCTGTTATTGATAACATATATGCTCAGCTTTATGCCTACAGTAACATGTGCATACATACTGGCTTTTATGGTTTTGTGAAATTTGTCTCGACATTATCCCTGTCTTTTAACTTATTTTAAAAATTCTGTTATTTGCTTTTGAAAAAATCCTTAAGCTTAATAAACAGGTCAGAAATCAATGAATGGGTTTGGTATTGGAGATTTTTTTTGCTTGGAATTTTTTTTTTTGAATAAGTCAGTTCTGTTACATCCTGGCACTACATTTAAAGAGATCATTTGCCAGGACACGAATATAAGAGAAATAGAACTAGGGCTTCTAGAGCAAATGACTCTATTTCTTCTACATCTTTTATCCTCTAAGTCTTTTACTGGGAACTGAGATAAGCCATCAGATACCCCTAATATAGTACAGAGTCATAGTACTAAGCAGACTTAAAGAAAAAAGACTTTATTAACTTCATCTTGCTTTTTTGCTTCATTTGCAGACCTTTATCATAATTTGTCCTTGAAATCTACTTTGGACATTATTTTTTACTTTATAGAAAATAACTAAAGAATTGTTCCTGAGAGTAATCTCATGTGCTTTCAGGAAGACAGTAATAAAGTGAGTAATACTGAATTATCTTTCAGCAACAACATTTTATCTTTCATTGATTCCTCATCTCTATAATTTGCAATGGTAGTCATTAAATAATATGATGGAAAGAGGGGCAGAGCTGGAGATGAGGCCAAAGAGGGATGGATCTTGACAGATTTGAACTAGATTCAAAAAGAGGAGAAAATTGATTTTTGGATTGTGCCAGCTATACCTGGAAATAGAAAGGGTAGTCTTTATCCCATGAGTATATTAGTCTTCATATATCACTAAGTCCCTTGAGAAGAATGGCCACTACCACAGAAATGCTTGTCATGGCAGATTTATCTAACGTGGTTTACTGCAGAGTTTTATTTTTCTGGGTCATTGTGGTATATGGATATATCTTTTGTGTGTGTCTATATTTTTTTCAGGCCTTATCTTAGTAAAAAAAAAAATGTGTTAATGTCACAACATCTCTAGAGAAAACCTTGGAGAAAGGTGAATATTGTTCCAGGTTGACTGCTACAAGAATGTAGATGCAGAGCTTCCTATTGTGGGATTAATGGAAAAAACTACCCACCATTGCCCACATTAGTTGGTAGTTTATTCTCATAATGGAGAGAAGTAGAATTCAAAAAACAGCAAAGAATACTTAAAGGGACTCATTAGAAATGATGAAATAGTAGAACTTATAAATAGAATCCTAAAGGTTAGATCTGCAAAAAGTCTTAGATGCCATTTAGTCTGGCCTTTTCATTTTATACAAAATCCCAAATCTGGATAAAATTTAATTTGGTCCAGAATCATAGCTCAGAATCATCTATCTAAGGACTTCAGTTGGTTAGGTCAGAGCTGGGCTAGAGTTCAGGAAGAGTCATGGCTTCCTTTCTCACATTCTTTGTGACACATTCATCTTGAAGCTGGAGCTATTACTTTTAAAACTAACTGTAAGGCATCTCCTTATCTAACCTATTTCCCGTCCTTCCTCTTGCACCTCCTCTGCTTTCCAGGCAGCTAATCTCAGATGTTCACAAAGCACTAGCTTGTGTTACTTCTTACTTTTCTCTTATTATTACTCATACCAGTAGCCTCTGCCCCTTCCTCTGCCCATCCGCCTACAGCCCACAGCTGATAGTCTACCCTGCCAGGTCAAATCCCACACTTGCCACAGACCTCTACCTGATTACGCAGCCCTGGCAGATTTTGGTGGTTCCTGAATTTGTAAATCATTTAGAGCTCCTGACAGTGCTTTAAAACCTAGATAATGTTCCAAATTAACTTAAAAACACAGATTCTTGGGCCCTACCTACAAGATTTTCTTTTGGGGTAGGCCTGGAGTGGAGTTCAGGAATCTACATAAAAAGATACAAACAACAAAACCTCCCAGGTAAGTCTGATGAGCTTGTAGAGTTGGGAACCAGTGATCCAAAATATATGAAAATTTAAAGTTTGTTTAGTATGAAAACCTTTTCTGGGTGGGTTTGTTTTCTATTCCAATTTGTAATGTGTACTTTAATGAAGCCACAAAAAATTCACCTGCCTGAGGGGGAAAAAAAAAAAAAAAGAAAAAGCTTGTGCAGGCTTAGGCTAGCTTCCTTTTCTGCTTTTTGTGCCATCCAGACCCTGAGCCTATTGGACAGTGCCATCACATTTGGGGTGGGTCTTCCTTTCTCAGTTCCCTGACACACCTGCCAATCATCTCTGGACACATCCTCACAGACAGACACAGAAAAGAGCGCATTTCCACTGCCCCCGACAATCAAACTCCAACAACTTCTGCTTTCAAACATAGCCTCATGCCAGAGACTATCCAAGGAGCTTCCAGGCCTTCAGCCTCTGAGTGGGACTATATCGTTTATCCATTTTTTTTGAACTTGGTGGCTTGAGCAGATACTTGAGCAGCAGCCATTATGGAACTATCCTCTGAGCATATAAGACAAGCTAATAAATCCCCTCTCATAGATCATGTTTCTGTTCCTCTAGAGAACCCTGACTAATACACTGGGCCTCCAGTTTGAGGACTACAATCTCAGGACTTCTCAACTTCCAGAGTTGTATGTCAGGTCCTCACTATATATACCTCCTGTTGGTTTATCTAAAGAACCTTAACATACTTTCTAGTCTCACATCAACAAACCCTGTAAACTTTATCATCAATATGTATCCCAAATCTGATCACTTCTCCCTCCTGCTCCAAGGTATAGTCAATATCTGGACCATTGGAGTCTAATACACCAACCTCTCTAGATCATGGTAGTGAACTCCTACCTGATTCTGTTCATCTCCTTTCACCCCATCAGACTATTCTAAATATGGCAATCATACTAAATTGTTGGAAGTATCAAGTCAGATCACATCATTCCACTGCACAAAATCTCTCCAATAGTTATCACACCTGGAGAAAACTCCAAGTCTTCATGTGACCTACAAGGCTGTGCATGAACTGACCCCTGCTCATGTCTTCAACTTAGCTCCTTGCATCCGTCCACCATGTTCTGTCTGCCCTCTTGTTCTGTAGGTGTATCGACCAGGTTTCTGTCTTGGTGCCTTTGCACTTGTTGTTCACCAGGAATTTGTGTGGTTCATGCTTTCTTTTTATTCACACCTCTGCTCAAAATATCGTTTCCACAGAGAGATCTTTGTGATATCCTCTTCAAAATGGCACCCTGTCTCCACAGCCACAGGCTAATCTGCATTTATTTTTATCTGTCTCTTTTCCTAGAATGCCCACCTCTAGAGGGCAGGATATTCTGTTTGCTCTCAGCTGCACCTAGATCATACTTGTAAGAATGCAATAGTATTTGGTGAATGAATACAGTTGACGACGTGCATTTATGATAGGGACAGTGGGAAGATTGAAGGAATGATAAGAAAACTAAAAAGTAAGAAATGACTTTAAAGTTAAGGACAAAGGTGTTTTAAGTTGGAAATAGTGTATATAGGATATATGGATCAAAGACATAAACTCAAAGGCCTTCAGCATTAGTAGACCATCCCAAAGGGTGAAGTGAGCGGTGTAAGACTATTGGCAGTGGTAAGGATTTTGGTAGGCTGGGCAGCAAATCCCATCCTAAAGGTATTCAGATCCATTAACAAAAAAATCACAAGCACTGTGCTGGCCAAAAACCCAGCTTCTGAATGTAGAGCAAAATCCTGTTCCAGTTGTCAGTTTGCAGCTGCTGAAAGCATACCAACTCTATGGAAATGCAACTGTGGTCTTTCTAATCACTTGTTATAAATGTAAACATGCCTCGTATAAGTCACAGAAGCTGCACTGACTGAGGGAAGAGTTTGGCCTTTGGGATTCTGCAAGATTCTCTTCCACTGACCCATCTGTGATTTTCACCCAACTAATTAGCTGTTGTAAGCTTCCAGTCATTTACTCTTGGTTGTAGATAAAAATGTCACTCCTTGGGGTACAGACAGATGTATGGTTTTAATTTCCTAAAGATGCCTCATAAAGTTAAAAATAATTGATATGATATTAAACATTTAAATTTCCTACAAAAAGTAACTTTATGCATGTATTTTATTTCTTATTCTGCCTAAAGAAAAGCAGGCATACTTTCAATCTCATCTGTCATTTTAGCCCATGTCCTATCCATAAGAAATGCATAATGAATGTATTGATGAATTACTATGCAAGCTGAGGAGATGCATGCTGGGTTGCTTGAGGATTCAATTAAAATTGAGCAACATTATTTAGAATAATCAAGTGCCGTTTTGAATAAGTAATTCAAGTAAATAATGCAATTAGTAGTATAAAGTGATGGTGATGGAGTGGGAAAAATTCTTACAAATGTATATTAAAAATTCTTATAAATGTATACATGTACCTTAAAAATAATTTCAGAATTGATAAAATGATAGCTTGTTGGAGTGTAAAAGGTTATGCTGGAATTAATAATAAATTTCTGGATAACAGCTCAGAAGTACTTTTTGTTCTTGGGCTTGCATAATCTCTTTGATAATATAAGTATAATAAAATTTTAATATTTTTATAGTGCTATACTGTCTGATCAGTAAACCAGTCTAGAACTAATGTACAAGTTTGGGCTGTATCCATACCATATTAAACAACTGAATGAAAAACAATCCAGGATAATATTCCTGTGATATAGCTAAGAAATCCAGCTATTGATTTGTTAAGAATAGCCTGGATGTTTTCAATATCTAGATGATGTAATTCCTATTTTGCTTATTTTTTCCCCATGGCTTATTATCATGTCTTAAGTTACTTCAGGGATAACCTTAAGTTCAACTTCAAGGGAAAATGCAAATTTCATTATTCTTTGAGTGTCAAAATTAAGGGAGCTAATGTTATGAACTGAAGAGAAATTAAAAAATTATCTCCAAATTGATCACGGATAGGATTCTTGAATTGAATGGCTCTAGACCTCATAATTGTCTCAGCAAGTTCCTCTCAGTGTCTGACCTAAATTCGTATTTCTCTAGATTTCTCTGCTTGTCTTGTTAATGGAGAGAGAAAATTTAGTCATTTATTTCTTTTTCATATTTTGGAAGCACTGCATTGTGTTGGTTGTTAACTTGTGCTCTTTTGTTTTACTGAGCAGTATGATGGTGAAAACATGTCTGATAGTGGAGCTTCAGTGGGAATCTTGACTTTGAACCTTATTCATAAAGGCTGCAATAAAGTTTTTCCCTTCAGGAATGTAAATAGCTACTTTCACTAGTTGTTCACAACTTGCTTTTGAGATAGATCTGGCTCTGTTGCCCAGGCTGACCACAAACTCCCGAGATCCAGTGATCCTTCTACTTCAGCCTCCCGAGTAGCAGGACTACAGGTATACATTACTACACTGGGTTGACAACTGGTTGATTATTCTTCCAACCAGTATTTCTGAGGTATCTACTGTGTGCCAGGCACCTACTGTATAAGTGTGTTACAAGGACACAAAACTTTCTTATTTTTGAGAAACTTATGTGTCTTTACATAATTACTTGATTCACAGAATCTCATAAACCTTCTTTATGGGTCTTATGGGAGGAATTCTTCTCAGGCTCTGTGTCTTGACCAAAAGGCAGATGTGTTTATTTCATGGGCATTATGAAATTATGTATATAATTTGGTTTACTTCTTTGAGTTGGTTGCTAGGAAGCTTGCAGTTAAAAGCTACATTTCAACTACAGACTCTGCTCTCCTGGTCACAGCCTCTTGTCTTGGCAATAGACATCTGACCAAGACATGCCTTCTATCCTTGCTGAAAAGTTCTCTTTCTACTCACAACCAGACAGAAATACATTTATATCTCAGCAGCATACATTTAGGGTAGCCATAAAGAAGAACCTCCTGTCTAGTCACCACTATTTACTGAAAAGTTAACCTTCAAAATCATAATATATACTTCACTTAGGAGATTTCTGTTACATGTTTCTCTTTAGTTTCTAACAAAATATGCCACCCAAATTTGTTTGAATCTTTGTAATAAAATCCCTTCCTGCTTAAGGAATTAGAGGTGTGTTCCTGGTAGTTGCAATGAAGAGTCTTAACTAAAACCATTAGGGTGTTAAAGAGTAAGTGTTATGTCTTCCTAACAGAGGTAACGCTCATATTGTTAAATCTCCAGAGGGAGGCAGGTGCACTGGAGGGCCTAAGCAGAAGCATCTCTTTACCATGGTGGGTACAATTGGCTTGCAGACTTTAGGCCACATACAGCTCTGCAATGCCAAAGTGATGAAAAATTAGCCATCCCACATGATGTGATGCTGGGCTGAAGGCAGCACCTCATTTTTTATGTTACTGAAGAGAAAAATCACATTTCCTTTGGGTACATTTTATGCCCTGCTTCACTTAAAAAAACTGAAGTGGAGTTAGAAAAACTACACAGTATTGTGATAGTTATTCTATGTGTCAGTTGGTAGGGGGACACAGTGTCTGGTTATTTGGTCTAACATTATTCTAGATGTTTTCAAGAAGGTGATATTTGGAGGGGGGTGTGTGTGTGTGAGAGAGAGAGAGAGAGAGGGAGAGAGGGAGGATGGGGATGAGGGAGGGAAGAGGAGAGAAGTGTTGAAGTGGGATATTTATCAGTGAACAGATATTTGGTTTGGGTAGATACCATGAACCTTATCTAGGATGGATTTTTCTTTTATAATGAGTGGTTTCAAGCCTCTTAAAATAATAAAGAAATTCTTAATATTAGGGTGTGCAAATGTTCTTGAAAGATTCACTAGTCAATCTCTTCACCTTCCTTTCCTTAGAAACATTTTTATTAAAAAGCTTTATGTACCTATTGTGAGAATAAGTGTAGAAATATATGATGGGAAACACAAAACTCCCTCTGCTAATATTATTTCCCACAGCACTAACTCCAGTGCCATTCACTAGAGGTTAAGTGTTGCTGAGTTTAGAGGGTAGCATTCATATATCTTCTTTAAATATATAACTATCTTTATTCATTAAACATATCTGGTGTACAAAATAGCACCAATCAGGGTGCTTTCAGCTATTAGTGAGACAAAACTTGATTCAAGCTAGCTTAATTCATGAGGGTATTTGTTACTGTAGGGGCAGGAAGTCTGAAGGGTGGCATGTCTACAGGCACGGTGTGATCAAGCCTGCTCAGCTTCTATGATTTCTTTAGCCCTGCCCTTCATGTGTTGGTCAGTCTTCAAATGGCTTCCATCATGGTGGCTAGATGGATTTCAACAGCATGTGGATCATACGCTTCCTTCTTCACACCAAGTGCAAAGGGAAAAACAAACCTTTCAATCAAGGAATAATTTGATTAGACCAATTAAATCTTGTTCTGTAGCAGTTGTGAAGCCTTGTCACATGCTGATGGGTTTGAGCTTGGTTTTGAACCAATTGCTAATGAGGGGGATTGGATTACCAAAGTCAATTTAGACTAACCAGAACCCTTCTCTGGAGCTGGAATAGGGTCAACTTCCACTGAGATATGTGGCCTGTGTGGGGAGTTATGAAGGTACATTGGAATTGTGAGGAAAAGAGGACAGCTGTTGTGTAGGCAGCTGTGTCCTCTAAACATCTGTATGTGATGTGTGTCATTCTTGACCCTCGGTAAGACCTATTATACATGCAGTTTGCTCCTTTTGAGTAAGGAATTATTTTGAAAGCTTTGAAGAATTGAAAGTTTTAATTTGTAGATTTTAAGGAATGTGGCCACTAGGATGTTTATGAAAAGCAAAAAATAGACATTTTCATAGAATTTGATTATAAACAGTGGCCAGAGAAGGATGATCTTTTAGTTTACTAGCAATTATTATATCACAAGGGCAGAAAGTCTTAAATAGAAAATATTTGAGTGTCTCAGAGAAGATTCCCCTGTTTCCCTTTGAAATCTCCTTACTATTTCTTGTGGCTGCCTGGCAACCTTCAGCTAGTCACTCTCTGGTGCTCCTATTCAGCCACCTTCCTGAGTCTTGAAGTGGTAATATATCAGATAATGGGTCATATTTTGAATCTAATTGTATATTGTGCCAAGGTTTATGACCATATGGAGAAAATATGTCCAGCTTTTCCAAATGTTGCTGGATATTAGAAACTTGAATTTTATTAATGGCTCATAATTACACAGATACTTCAGTACTGGACTGCTCAGTCATTAGCAAATTGGTTCATGTGCCAAAGTTGATGGCACTCCAAGTCTCAGGTGGTTTTAATGATGTCCAAGGTGATAACTGGAGCCACAGGCAAAATGACACAGTAAAAGTTAACTTTGTCCACATCTCATATCCTTCTGGGTGGAATGTAATGATCCTTACACCAAAGTCGCCTTTGCTGGGCCTGACTTGGGGCTAGGTAGGAGATGGAGTCATGGGAAGTGAGGCGTAGTGTGGCAGGTGACATGAGCCTCGTGGGAGCAGTGACTGTTACGCTAAGGGGGGAGTAATGCTCTAGAAGATGATTGTAGAGTGAGGAGTCCTCTGTGCTGTTCTTGACTTGGGGGGCTAGGGAATGATGAGCAGCCTTTACCTGGATAGAGAAGCCAAATCCTCAGTGGAGAGCCAGGAGGAGGAGGTGAAGAGCCGGTGGGCTGTTTCTGCTTGACCACTCAATAGGGACGAAGCCTCAACTGTGTCTTGGCACATCAGCTGTCAGGGATGAAGGAAGATGGTCGTCAGTCTATGCTCTTATTTCTGTTCTCTGGGCGTTAGTTAATCATCTCTGCAGTGGAGGTGAAAATACTTAACCTACAAGGCTACTGTGAGGATCAAGGACAGTTGCCTTCCCTGAACGCACCCTCTGTTTCAAAATTATTGTTGTCTGGCCTAGCATCGCGATGTAAAATTCTGTTCCCTAAGGGAAGCTGATCTCATCTCTGGGAAATTGAGAGTCTTGTGTTCTGTCTTTTCTCTGTGTTGCCTCTCTCCTTCTTCTGTACCCTCAGTTATTCAAAAAACAGGTCAGCAATTTGGCCACATCATTCCCGAGCGGTTGTCAGCCTGAGGTACACACACAGCATTGCTGAGAACTCCCAGGCCCCACTGCTTTTTAAAACCTTAAAATCACTTAGCCATGCTTATCAACAGCTAATATTAATGGATAATGATGAAAATCACAGATGTCTTCCCAGAACTGACAGCATAAAATCAATCTAGCCTGGGCCATTTTCTTGCTAGGGAATGTTAAAAAGTTGTGGAAGTAAAGTAGTATATCTTTTCACTTTTACCTCATAGTAAATTTTTTTTATATTATTTTTAAGTGTTAAACCACCATTCCTAACTGCTGGTTGGCTGTATGTGGACTATTGGCATTGTAGCCTGTGAGGGGATAGGTCTGGCATTGGGAACTCCCATGGCACCCCCACAGAGTTAGACCGCCTGATGCAGGTGAACATCCCACTCAGTTCTGTCAAAGATCCCATACAGGACCAGAGATGGGCTGACTTGCTGTAGGGGCACAGCCCCTCTGAGATGGGTGTGACCTGCCAATATGCCAGTCAACCTGCTTACTGCAAGACATCAGGAGGCAAGACTCCACCCTTGAAACTTTATCCTTGCCTTTGATGTACCATGAAAGTACAAATTATCTATGAACACATGAAATGATATTCTTTAAATAATTGTTAAATCTGACATATTTCCTTTCAGTTATTTTAAATGTATATAAAAATATACAATGGGAAAATATATCAATATGAAACTACCCTCAAACTGTTCAATAATTTTTCTTAAATTTTTCTTTTTCTGAAAATAGTATTGCAACTTTTGATATATTTTGTCCTTTGTCCAAGTTTGTCCTTTTCCCTCAAAAGAATCTTATTTGTGGTAAGCACTCTTTCTAGGATAGAATGTTTATCATTTCCTAACAAATTATTTTCATAATTTTTCTCTTTTAAGTTTTATGTCATTTTATTTCTACAGTCTGTTATAAGCTACGTTTACTTTAGTTTAGTCCGATCCTGATGCAATCACAAAAGGAGTCTGTATTTCAAGCTGGAGCGGGGACCACACACCTTCACCAACACAGTGGGTAGGGAGGTGCGGCCCCCGAACAATGGCTGAGCGGGTTTTTATAGGAGGAGGGGACAGGTGGTGGCAGTGGACATGATGTATGCATCGCATCATTACACAAGCACCAATTGCAATCATACAGCACCTATGGTGACAATATTGACCATTCAGAATCTGGGGGGTGTTCATTACATTTGGGGGGACCCAATCATGACTTTAGAGAATCTTTTGAAAATGACCAACTGCAGGTGAGTTTAAAGGGCCCACGTGGGGTTTGGGCAAGTGGTGAGTGATTGACTAGTTTGTACAAAGTAACTATCTATAGTCTCCTAGACCCTGACTCAGATCTCAGGAATTCCAGGTGTATAACTTTTAACCTCTTTTGATTGGCTGCTCTGAGGGTAGTCTGAGAGTGGCTTTAGCCTTGAGCAATGTGTGGCTTTTCCTGGGATCTAAACTCAGGCCTACTAATCTTTCTGGAAGGTCTGAAGCTTGTCATGGAGTTTATTTAGCTCAGGTCTTTCACTACCTGTTTTTTGTTTTTTGATAAATAATATTTAATATATTTGGTTGAACTCTGAGAAAAAGGAAAACATTAGAAGAATTTCAAAAACTTTAACAAATTTTCAATAAAGCTATATTTATAAATATTTTTAGAAGGTGGTCATAACGCTGCTAAAGAGATCATAGAGACTATAACAGATTTGTTTGAATGTGTAGACCCCAGTCATCAAACCGTCATCCTGAGTATGAGCTCTATAATTATCATTAAGCACAGTAGCCTTCAGGAGACTATGCTGTACCTGTTCACTCTGGGCACCACAAACACTTATGGCCAGTTTGGTTTTTTGGTTTTGGTTTTGGGTTTTAGTTGGAGTTGGGAAATTTTGACCAAACAGTTTTTGGTTAAGAAACAAACTCTTACCTGGTATAGTGGTACATGCCTATGATCCCAGCAACTTGTGAGGCTGAGGCAGGAGGATCACAAGTTCAAGGCCAGCCTTAGCAACTTAGAACTCAGGGGTGTCCAGTGGTAGAGGATTCAATCCACAGTACCAAAAACAAACAAACAACAAAGCCACAACAATAAAAAAGCCCCAAATTCCATGTTTACTGTCTAATAGCAATAACTATTATATTCTTAGGAATTTTCTGGCTGAAATATAAATTCAGTGTATGCAAAGTTCTTCATTATCAGCTAGAAATACGGATATAAATCTAGCCTTCAAGAAACATAGAATTTAGTGGTATATATGCATAAGAAATCTTTTAAAATAGTACCATAGTTCTTTTTAAGAGGCTGATTACATCTGAAGAAGAATTTGCTGATCTGTTTCTTGAGGCTTATAAACCTGTATTCTTAGAGCTGAATGAGAGAAAAAAGGTTAGGAATCTTGTTTGTACAGTATGTACACCTCTATGATATTCCTCTGTTTTAATTTTATCTCAGTGCTACCCTTAGCCTTGCCTGAAGCACAGAGCCCCTTCAGTTCAGCCTCTCTAGAGGCAAAGCTATCCTCTGTCTATCCTGTGTTTGCTGGGAGGAGGTGACCTGGGACTCTTCTTGTTGCAGAAGTTCAAGAAGTCCTTCTATGCTCAGCACTTGCCATACCCCACCTATGGTTAGCTTTTGTCTCTTATTCTTAAAAATTTCCTGGTAATACACTTCTCAGTTTCCCAAATCAGTTATTCTACTGTCATTTCCTTTATCAGGCTTCTTATGATTTGGGGTTGTTAGTGTTTATTCCTTTATTTTTATATTTTGGGTTTTGGGAAAGAAGCAGAAGCAATTCCTTTTGCATAAAAAATTGTGTAATTATTTAGGTTTAACCCTGTGAGATCTTGGACCCAGCTCTGGGACCTTTGCATGTTGCTCTGAGACACTGTATCTGTATCTGTATCTGTATCTGTTGGAATGGTTCTTAGTATATCTCATTCATGCCCCAATTGACCCACTTAGAAGTTTCCTGTTTTCATAGAACCTGCCACAAGACAGGTCTAAAGCATATAACATTGTTTTGTGGGGGATCAGTGTGGTATTACAAACTACAGTGGCCTTGATATATTCACTAAGCACTCCAATGGCAACTACTATCCTAAGTGCAATATAATGTCGGGGTCTTCCCAGCCAGGTATCAGTCTCCCCCCTCAATCAGCGGGGAGGAGGGGATCCCCGGGAGCCCCCGACACGATGGCTGAGAATGGTAAAGTCGTCCGGCACGCAATTACCACGCCTGAGCCGGAGAGTTCTGTCTCAAGCAGGAACTGATTTATTGAGGAGAGATACAAGCTTATATAGAGGAGAGGGTAGGTGTCTTGTTTCTGAGCAAAGAATGCGGAAGCAGGATGTGCAGGGGCACTTAGATAGAAAAGTATCCATTGTCCATGTCTTGTCCACGAGCACGGAAGCAGAGGTCAGCCAATAAGGGCGGGGTGATGGCTCTCCCAGGGCAGCGTGGCCAGGCCTGAGCTGGTAGCTCGGCCTCATCCCCCACAATATAAGATTTGAGTAAGACATGCAATTGGTCTTGAAGGAGTCTGGACTACAGGTACTCTACTGGGGGAGCTGGAAGAGCTAAGGAACACACACTCATAACTATAATACAACAGAGGAATCCCTCTTTCTTTCTTTTTGGTACCATGGATTGAAATCAAGGGCACTTGATCACTGAGCCACATCCCCAGCCCTATTTTGTGTTTTATTTAGAGACAGGGTCTCACTGAGTTGCTTAGTGCCTTGCTTTTGCTGAGGCTGGCTTTGAACTTGTGATCCTCTTGCTTCAGCCTCCCGAGCCTCTCAGATTATGGGCATGTGCCACCATGTCCAGCTGGAATCCCTCTTTTTTGTACTCTGTGCACATATGTTATTGATTATGCTATGACTAGTTCAGCAACCAAATAGCAGACTTCTGAGTCTTGTCTTGGGCAAAGTGGCAGAATGCCTGGGGTTGAAGAGCATGGATTCTGGACCTAAGTGGTCCAGGCCAAATCTTGGCCCTAGAAGCTGTGCAGACTTTAGAAAAGTCATTTAACTTCTCGGTAGCTCATATTCATTTTCTGTAAAGTGGAGACCATAGCAATAGTAGCTGTCTTGCATAATTATGAAAATCAGATGAGCATATGCATATATACCTATTTAATTTATTAAACTAATGAATTTAACACAACTTTCTCTAGACACATGCACACATAAGTGTAAGCACGCGCGCACACAAACACACACACAGAGCTTAGAAAAGCACCAGAAGCAGAGTAAGCACTATGTAATTATTTGTGATTATTTTCTGATGTCCAAGTGTCTTCTACAAGCCTGTACTCTTAGCCAGCACACTGTAGCACATGTTGAATGACTGTCTTTTTTTTTTTTTTTTAATAATATCTCTATTTTATTTATTTGTTGTTATGTGGTGCTAAGAGTCGAACCCGGTGCCTCACGCATGCAAGGCAAGCGCTCTACCACTGAGCCACAACCCCAGCCCTGACTGACTGTCTTTTAGGCATATTCGTTTTCATTGCTTTCACGTGGATTCCTGTCTGATATGACAATATGACCTGTCATATAAATTACAACAAAATAAGGCTTTATACTGTAATCACTATTTCCCACCCACTTTGGGGGGAATTGAGCTAGGAGATGGCAACTTTTATTTTTCTAGTTTGCCATAATATAATATTATGGTTAACAGTTTAGCTCACAGTTGTTTTGGGGGCTGGTTTGACATTTGTAAAGCTAAGTAGTTCCGGGAATTTCACTTAAAAGTCCACGTAGCCTCCTTGACAGAATCTGCCAAATAACAACTGAGGACTGGCATGCACAGGGAAGGATAGGAAATCTTCTTTGTGCTACCATGATCCTGGTGGCCTTCTCACTTTCACTCTGAAAAACCAATAGCTACTTACATCCAGAGTATGTGGCATGCTTTGTATTTAGTGGAAAAAAATATGAAAAGACTTAAATCTCCAGCCCTGAGTGGAGTAAAGGAATTGAGGGTGAGGGAGAAGGGCCAGGAAAAGGGAGGAACTGCAGAAAGAAATCCACCAGAATGGTCTAAGATGGTGACTTAGATGGACGCTGCGGTCAGTCTCTCCAGAACTGGAGATTGAAGCTGTGGAAATTCCATCTCCCAGCCAGCTTCTGGACATCATCCTATAGCTACCCCCGCAGAAATTTCACTTGTGCCTATATGCAGGGCCACCAGGCAGCAGCGATTGCCACAAACAGTGTGACTTCAGCAGCAAACAGCTAGGAAGCTCTGCTGCCAGCAGCTCCACTGTGGGCGGCTTGGAGCCCCAGCCAAGGCTTGCCCCAGGCAGGGCCTGCTTCTGCACGAGGGGGCATGGGACAGCACCTAGGAACAAACTGAACTCAACACAGCACACAGTGATTCTGCGTTTCCACCAGCGGCCCGGCCCAGAGCTACACCCTGCTGTGAAACCCACACAGGACACCAGCAGGGAAAGTCCAGCAAGCAACAGACGATGCCACCTACTGGAGGTGAAAGGAACCATACCTGTTTATTTACATTGAGAATTTTTTTTTTACTTTTTTTATTCTTATTTTTTATTTTATCCTTTATCTTTTCTCCTAATATTTCTATTGTTTAAACTTTTTGTTTTATTTCTCTGCTCTTTTATTCTTTCCTTTCTTTCTTTTTCCTTCCCTTTTTTCTCTCTCACTCTTTTCCTACCCTCTAATCCCCAACAGTTGTGAAACCAAGTATTTTTTATACAGTGGGACATGGTAGATTGGGATTTCTGAACTGTATACTAGAGTGGTATTATATAGTTTTGTAACTCCGACTTGCATATGTTTTATTTTTCTTGCTATCATCTCTTCTCGCTGTGCTCTCTTTTCTTCCTCCTTACTGATCTTCCCCAACTCTCGGTCACTCTTTCTAGTAATAGCCAACTTCTCTTAGATTCCTTTTTCATGCTTTCTAAGATCTAATAACCATATTCTCACTTCCTACTACCTCAACATTCTATCCTACACCCCACCCTCAAGTTTCCCTAGCCCACCAACAGAAATTATAGACCCTTGTGCAAACTTATTGTTTACATAATAGATTGTAAAGGAACCCATAAATGTTGTATATCATGACTAAACTGTAAATGTATTTGGGAGCTATTAGGAACTACTTGGTTGAAAACTATATATTGCTTGTATTGAGATCAAACAATATTGGTCTCCCCCTTAAAAGAGAGGTATTGAAACCGTGCAGGAAAATGATACCCATATAGCAGTAAAAACTGTAACAACTGGGATCAGCAGAGCTAGAAGGAAAGACATGCAATCACCATGAAAAAACAAGGGAAGAAAGTGACTCAAACAAACTAAGATACCACACTATTAGAATCCATGGTCAGTACAGCAGAAGAAATGACAGAACAGGAATTCAGGATGTACATAATTAAAATGCTTTGTGACTTAAAGAATGATATAAGAGAGCAAGCCCAGTCAGTAAAAGATCATTTTGATAAAGAGATACATAGGCAAATATAGGAAGTAAAAGATCAGTTCAATAAGGAGGTAGAGATTCTGAAAAGGAAACAAACAGAAGTCCTTGAAATAAAAGAAACAATAAACCAAATTGACCTCAAAAGAAAGCACCACCAACAGATTAGACCACTTGGAAGACAGAATCTCAGATACTGAAGACAAAATATTTAACCTTGAGAATAGAGTTGACCACACAGTGAAGATGGTAAGAAACCATGAACAGAACATCCAAGAACTATGGGAAAACATCAAAAGACCAAACTTAAGAATTATTGGGATAGAGGAAGGCATAGAATTCCAAACCAAAGGAATGAGCAACCTATTCAATGAAATAATATCAGAAAACTTTCCAAATATGAAGAATGAATTGGATAATCAAATACAAGAGGCTTACAGGACACCAAATGTACAAAATCACAACATACCTACACCAAGGCACATCATAATGAAAATGCCTAACATTCAGAATAAGGAGAGAATCTTAAAAGCCACAAGAGAAAGGAATCAGATTACATATAGGGGGAAGCCAATTAGGATCACTGCAGAATTCTCAACCCAGACCCTGAGAGCAAGAAGATCATGGCAAAGCATATACCAAGGGCTAAAAGACAGCAGATGCCAACAAAAATCTTACATCCAGCAATATTAAGTATTAGGTTCAATGATGAAATAAAAACTTTCCAAGATAAAAAAAAATTAAAAGAATTGACAGCAAGATAGCCGGCACTACAGAACATCCTTGGCAAAATATTCCATGAGGAGAAAATAAAAAACAACAATGAAAACCTGCAGAGGGAGGAGCTACACTAAAGGCCAATCAAAGGAGAAACCCAGTCAAGTGAAAAACTAAGAATAAACCAAAATGTCTGGGAATATAAACCATGTCTCCATAATAACATTGAAAGTCAATGGCCTAAACTCAGCAATTAAAAGACACAGATTGGCATATTGGATTAAAAAAAAGACCCAACAATCTGCTGCCTCCAAGAGACTCATCTCATAGAAAGAGATACTCACAGATTGAAGGTGAAAGGATAGAAAAAAATTTATCACTCACATGGACTGTGTAAATAAGCAGGAGTTTCCATCTTCATTTCAGATAAAGTAGACTTCAAACCAAATTAGTGTAAAGGGATAAAGAAGGTAATTTCATACTGCTTAAGGGAATCATACATCAACAAGACATAACAATCTTAAATATCTATGCCCCAAACAATGGGGTAGCCATGTTTGTCAAAAAAAACCTTCTCAAATTCAAGAACCAAATAGATCCCAACACAATAGTATTGGGTGACATTAACACAACTCTCTCACCACTGGACAGATCTTCCAAACAAAAACTAAACAAAGAATGTATAAGACTTAACAGAATAATCAATGGTCTAGACTTAATGGATATATATAGAATATTCCATCCTTCAACAAGCAAATACACGTTTTTCTCAGCAGCTTATGGATCCTTCTCCAAAATAGATCATATACTATGCCATAAAGCAAGTCTTAGCAAATACAAAAAAATAGAGATACTATCCTGCATTCTATCTGATCATAATGGACTGAAACTAGAAATTAATGAGTTTTTAAAAAAGAAGCCACTACAACACTTGGAGACTCAATAATTTGCTATTGAAGAATGCATGGGTAAGAGAAAACTTCAGGGAAGAGATAAAAAAAAATTCTTGGAGGTAAATGAGAACTCTGATACAACATACCAAAATCTCTGGGACACTTTGAAAGCAGTGCTAAGAGGAAAGTTCATTGCATTAAGCTCATATATTCAAAGATGTAAAAGTCAACAAATCAATGACCTGACACTACAACTCAAAGCCCTAGAAAAAGAACAAAGTAACACCAAAAGAAGTAGAATACAGGAAATAATTAGAATCAGAGCTGAAATCAATGAAACTGAAACACAAGAAACAATCCAAAAAATTGATAAAACAAAAAGCTGGTTCTTTGAAAAAATAAACAAAATTGACAAACCCTTAGCCACCCTAACAAAAAGAAGGAGAGAGAAAACCCAAATTACCAAAATTTGTAATGAAAAAGGAAATATCACGACACACCCTGCTGAAATACAGAGGATAATCAGAAACTATTTTGAAAACTTATATTCCAGTAAATTAGAAAACCCTGAAGACACTGACAAATTCCTAGAGACATATGACCTACCCAAACTGAACCAGGAGGACATTCATGACTTAAACAGATCAATTACAGACAAGGAAATAGAAGAGGCCATCAAGAGCCTGCCAACCAAGAAAAGCCCCAGGCCAGATGGATTCTCAGCCGAGTTCTACAAGACCTACATAGAAGAACTAACTCCAATACTCCTCAAATTATTCCACGAAATAGAAAGGGAAGAAACCCTTCCAAACTCATTCTATGAGGCTAGTATCACCTTGATTCCAAAACCACACAGAGACACATCAAAAAAGGAAAATTTCAGACCAATATCCCTGATGAATATAGATGCAAAAATTCTCAATAAAATTTTGGCAAATCGCATAAAAAAGCATATTAAAAAAATAGTGCACCACAATCAAGTGGGGTTCATTCCAGGGATGCAAGGTTGATTCAACATACGGAAATCAATACATATAATCACACAATAGACTTAAAGATAAAAATCAAATGATTCTATCAATTGATGCAGAGAAAGCATTTGACAAAATACAAGACTCATTCATGTTCAAAACGCTAGAGAAACTAGGGATAGTAGGAACATACCTCAATATTGTTAAAGCAATCTATGCTAAGCCTAAGGCCAACATCATCCTAAATGGAGAAAAATTGGAAGCATTCCCTCTAAAAACTGGAACAAGACAGGGATGCCCTCTTTGACCACTCTTATTCAATATAGTCCTTGAAACTCTAGCTGGAGCAATCAGACAGACGAAGGAAATTAAAGGGATATGAATAGGAAAAGAAGAACTCAAACTATCATTATTTGCAGACGACATGATTCTATACTTAGAGGACCCAAAAAGTTCTGCCAGAAAACTTCTAGAACTGATAAATGAATTCAGTAAAATTGCAGGATATAAAATCAATATACATAAATCAAATGCATTTCTATACATCAGCAATGAATCCTCTGAAAGAGAAATTAGAAAAACTACTCCATTTGCAATAGCCTCCAAAAAAATAAAATACTTGGGAATCAATCTAACGAGAGGTGAAAGAGCTCTACAACGAAAATTACAAGACACTAAAGAAAGAAATTGAAGAGGATCTTAGAAGATGGAAAGACGTACCATGTTCCTGGATAGGCAGAATCAATATTATTGAAATGGCCATACTACACAGAGCACTATACAGATTCAATGCAATCCCACTTAAAATCCCAAAGTCCTTTCTTATAGAAATAGAAAAGGCAATCATGATATTCATTTGGATAAATAAGAGACCCAGAATAGCCAAAGCTATCCTGAGCAAGAAGAGTGAAGCAGGAGGCATCACAATACCAGACCTTAAACTTTACTATAAAGCAATAGTAACAAAAACGGCATGGTACTGACACCAAAATAGACATGTAGACCAATGGTACAGAATAGAAGACACAGAGAGTAATGCATATAAATACAGCTATCTCATACTAGACAAAGGTGCCAAAAACATACATTGGAGAAAAGATAGCCTTTTCAACAAATGGTGCTGGGAAAACTGGAAATCCACATGCAGTAAAATGAAACTAAACCTCTAACTCTCTCCATGCACAAAACTCAAGTTGGGTCAAGGACCTAATAATTAGACCAGAGACGCTACGTCTAATTGAGGAGAAAGTAGGTCCAAATCTTCATCACGTGGGATTAGGCCCCGAATTCCTTAACAAGACTCCAAAAGCACAAGAAATAAAAGCAAGGATCAATAAATGGGATGGACTTAAACTAAAAAGCTTCTTCTCAGCAAAAGAAACTATCAATGAAGTGAATAGACAGCCTACATTCTGGGAGCAAATTTTTGTCACCCGCACATCAGACAGAGCACTGATCTTCAGGATATATAAAGAACTCAAAAAACTTAACACCAAAAAAACAAATAACCCAGTCACCAAATGGGCTAAGGAGCTGAATAGTAACCTCTCAGATGAAGATATACAATCAATAAGCATATATATGAAGAAATGTTCAACATCTCTAGCCATTAGAGAAATGCAAATCAAAACTACTCTCAGATTTCATTTCACCCCAGCCAGAATGGCAGCTATCCAAAATACCAGCAACAATAAGTGCTGGCGAGGATGTGGTGAAAAAGGTACACTCAAACATTGCTGGTGGGATTGCAAACTGGTGCAACCAACCTGGAAATCAGTATGGAGATTCCTTAAAAAACTTGGAATGGAACCACCATTTGATTCAGCTATTCCACACTCCTTGGCCTATACCCTAAAGACTTAAAAACAGCACACTACAGTAAAGCAGCCACTTCAATGTTTATAGCAGCAAATTCATAATGCAAAACTGTGGAAGCAACCCGGATGCCCTTCAATAGATGAATGGATAAAGAAACTGTGGTATATATACACAATGGAATATTACTCAGCAATAAAAGAGAATAAAATTATGGCATTTGCCGGCAAATGGATGAAATTGGGGAACATTATGCTAAGTGAAGTAAGCCAATCCCAAAAAACCAAATGCTGAATGTTCTCTCCGATTAGTGGATGATGATACATAAGGGGGGTGGGAATGGGGAACATAGGAGAAATGGAGGAACTCTGGATGAGGCAGGGGGAAGGTGGGGGGAGGGAAAGGGGAATGGGTATAGTAAAGACGGTTGATTGAGATTGTCATCACTACCCTTGGTGCATGTATGAAGATGCAGATGGTGTGACTCTATCTGGTTTGCAACCAGAGAAATGGAAACATTGAGCTCTACATATGTACTATGACTTGAAATTCATTTAAAGAAATTATAAAAAAAATAATGAAATCCACCAAATTAGGTTATGTGCATGTGTGAATATATCACAGTGAATTCTACTTTTATATATATCTATAAAGCACCAATTATAAAAAAAAAACATAAAAAAATAGAGGGAAGACCAGTAGAGGAAGGAGAAGAGAGAGAGGAAGAGGGAAGGGAAAGTGGAAGTACTTAGGATTGAAATGAAGCAAATTATATAACATGCATGTGTGAATATATCACAGTGAATCCCATTATTATATATAACTGTAACACGCTAATAAAAACATCAAAAACTACTAAAAAGAAAAAAAGCATTTACATTAGAAATGCTGAGTCTAAATTATACTAATTTCCCTGATTTCATAAATATGGCTTTTTTATTTAGTCACAGAATAGAATGCAATAAAAGTTTAAAAATATTTAAAACTTCTGCGTAATATTATGGAAGCATACGTTTCATAAGTTCTTTATTGAAACAAAGTAGATCAGTTGTTGCTAGAGACTGAGGGGATGGGGTGAGGGTGGGCAGTAGGAGTAACAGCTGAACAGGGGACAGGGTTTTGTTTTGGGGGATGACAGTGTTTTGAAACTGCCTGACATGGCGGTCATATGCATTGTGAGCATACTAATGCACCACTTTGTTTAATTTAACATGGATGATTTTTACATTATGTGAGTTTCACTTCAAGTCAAATAAAATAAAAAACAAATAAAACTTCCAAGTCTCAACTTTCCTGAGTCTTGCTCTCAAAAATCTGTAGATCTGTAGATTATAGCCGGGCCTATAATCCCAGCTCTTAGGGAGGCTGAGACAGCAGAATGGCAAGTTCAAAGCCAACCTCAGCAATGGTGAGGTGCTAAGCAACTCAGTGAGACCTTGTCTCTACATAAAACCCAAGCAGGGCTGGGAATGTGGCTCAGTGGTCAAGTACCCCTGAGTTCAATCTCCAGTACCAAAAAAAAAAAAAAAAAATCTGTAGATCATTTGCTTTAAACTACAAAACAACCCCCCCCGCCAAAAAAAAAAATAGAAGGATAATATTGTTATTCTTTAACTTTTTAAAATGTTTTGATATGGGGCATTGAATCCAGGGGTGCTTAATCACCGAGCCACACCACTAGTCCCTTTTGTTCCCCACTTTAAAAATATTTGTTCTTTTTGGGTATTCTAATTTGGATCCCATTCTTGTGGTTGTACATGATGTGGAGTTTCATTGATGGTGTTTCAGCCCTTTTTATATTTTAATTAGAGACAGGGTCTCATTAGTTACTTAGGGCCTTGCTAAGGCTGAGGCTGGCTTTGAACTTGAGATCCTGTTGCTTCAGCCTCCCGAGTTGCTGGGATTACAGGTGTGTGCTTATTCTTTATCTTTTAAAATTACTAGGCATGTTTATTTTCAGTAAGAGCATGACATGCTTTTCCTATTATTTTTTATTTTACTGTTGTTTATCATATTATGAGTATGTTTTTCTCTAATTTTGAAAAATGCAGTTCAGCATCAATGTGGTTCATGCTCTTGGTGAACCGCAAATCGAGTCTTTTCCTACATGAGTAGATATGTTGTGAAGTGAATACTGTATTTAAGCTAAGGTGAGGGTGGTGATTTTCATTTGCTCTGCTCATATTTGATCTATGGGAAGACATCACAATTTATACAAAAACTTTTAGAGACTAACATTCTTTTTTCTATCTTTTAAAGTGCTTGGCTCAGGATCCCTGGGCCTAGAAAATGGTATATATAGAACATTCTTATTTTACATAGTTCTATTTTAATTGACACATAATAACTGTACATTTGTATGGGGCATAGCGTGATAACTTGATACATGGATAAAATGTTATGATCAAATTGGGATAATTAGTATTTCCATTTCCTTGAATGCTTTTTATTTCTTTGGTAGATTCCTTTGAACTCCTTCCCTCTACTTCTTTATAAAATATATAATACATTTTTGTGAATTATTAGACAAATATATTTTGTAACCTAAGGGGCTGTATTGAATTTGTATTATTGACATGTTTCTTCCAGTTCGTTTGAGAATATTCTCAGCTTCTGGGGGAGCAACAGATGTTTTACTAAAGTCCTGGCCTGTTGCCACAGTCCATCTAGAAAGAGACGATGAACATTTTGACTCTCAGCCTCCTCAATCCAGTCTGAGTTTAAATCCAGCTCTGTCACCTCCTGGCTGTGATTTTTGGCAAATAGTCATTGCTAGCATACAGGGATAATACATCCTAAGCCTGCAACTGCAAATTAATACAGGCAATAATAATGTGCATTAAAATTAGTCAAACTCTTGCCTGGCAAGAATCAGAAAGGAGACTTTTAAAAGACAAACCAGCTTCTGGAGTTACCAGGTTACTTTTTGTTGTTTTTCAGCTTTTTAACAGCAGATAGAACTTGTAGTGGCCATCCTGTGACTTTGAGAAAGAAAGTCATATAGCAAGAAAAGCAGAGTAAAAATTAAAAGGACTTGGGATCTCACTAACTTATCAGCTCTGTAGAGCTTCCTGAAAGACTTGAGGCATGAAATAAGTAAATCCCTTTCAGGTGAGTTGGGCATTTGCTACTTGCTGCTGAGTTTGATTTCAACTGAGAACTCTTAAAGTGTCTTCTGCTTGCATTTAGTAGGAGCATCTAAGAGGTACCATGATTTAATTGCATGGAGTGACTCTCATGGTAGAAGTGTTGAAGAGAGACTGGCAGGGCTTGGTGACCTTCAACCTTCATCCTGTGCCTGGGTGTCAAAGGGTAGAACTAACCTTCTGTATCAACCCTGTGACTGCTGCATAATATCATTGCATTTCTAAGCTGAAGCTGGCTAATGAAACAAGGGTTCAGTTGAAAAACACATGTAACAAAGACTGTACTATTCTTTTTCACAGAAAAACGACCTTTCTTGTGTATTTAAGCAATTATTTTTATTGAGATGTTTAGCATGGTCAGTAGAAAGTACACCTCTTTGTAGTTAATGTTACATTTGAGTGCTCCGAAGACTGCATTGAATTCGTGTTGGTAGATCTGTTTCATCAGCTCTTTCCGTGCATTTCTCAATGTCAGGTCACCATTCAGCTCCAGAGGCACTGTGTGTTCTGTGTAACTTGTGCTCCTGGGCTTGTGCAGTGCCACAGTTGTGCTTCTTTTGGGGAAAATGGTAGCTTCTGCCTGAATCCACCTTGCACAAAGGTTTTTCCTAAAGCATTTCTCTTCTTTGCTTACATGGCAACAAAACTTTGCCCAATGCAGTCTCTGTTGATTTCACTTATTATTTTGGAAATGGTCTGTTTTCTGGTAAGGTGCACATTAATCTTAGGCAAGTGAAGCGTTTAGCATCTGGACATCTTTAGCTCTTTAATCATTTAATCAAATGGTTGGAAAGAGAATTGATTATACCTTCTAGCCTGGATAAAAATTAGGAGTCACAGTTTTTTGTGGGTGTTTCTCTTAGAATTGTCTCTTCTCTCTGTCTTTTCCATATTTGTATTGTTAGTTATTCTTGTTCTCATTCTTCAGGTAGACAAACTTGCTATATATATTTTATTAGAAAATGAGAATCAAGAAATTCTGAATTTGTAATTATTTTTGTTAAACATTTTAATTACCTCATGATTGTCTTTTTATATAAAATAATTACCTTTTTTTTTTTTTTTGGTACTGGGGATTGAACTCAGGGGTACTCGACTGCTGAGCTACATCCTCGGCCCTATTTTGTGTTTTATGTAGAGACAGTGTCTCACTGAGTTGCTTAGCGCCTCGCCATTGCTGAGGCTGGCTTTGAACTCTCGATTCTCCTGTCTCAGCCTCCCGAAGTGCAGGTATTACAGGCATCAACCACCGTGCCCAGCTAAATAATTACCCTTTTAAAGTCAAAACTATTGGTTCTTTATTAATACCCACCCCCATTTTGCAATTTAACTGTAAATAGCACAAATTTCTTTTTGTTCTTTAAAAAGAGCAAATTGTTCCCCTTTTATAAGCTTTGTTCATCTTACATTTAGCTTTTCTTTTTCTTGTTGCTATTTTTTCCATCTATTTAATGTAGAAATATTGGGAAGAACGCAATGAGCTATACTGGTGTTCAATTAGAATTCACATAGCACAAAGGTAACATGCTATACTTCCCTATTTTGACAAGTTTTCTGCATGTGCAACGTAGAATTATTACACAGTATGTAACTTTCACATTCTGATTGAAAAATTAATTTTTATGTTGGGGAGAAATCTCAAAGTAATTGCATTTAGTAAATATAAAGGCTGTTATTGAATGAATCCTTTATGTGATAAGAAAGTTATAATGTGAGCTGTAGTATTTCCCATTTGTCATTTTAAAACAACCTCCCAGAAACAAATTGATGACTTTCCCTGTGTATGTTGTACTAAGACATTGAATAGTTGCTTGCTGGGATCCGCATATTTTCAAGTTGTGTTAAGTATCATAATTTCAATCTTCTTTCCTGGCCACCAGAGTGGACAAGTCTCTGAATGCTAGGAGAGAATTAACAATTTATATTTGTTTAACCCATTTTGAATTACTAGTATTTTTTTGTGCTATAGTTATGAGACCTTTGAAGTAGTTTTCATACAACTCATTAATTTTTATCATGAGAAACCTCATTGTATAATATACCATATATATATACATATATATATATATATATATTTTAACCAAATCCTCTATATTGAACAGTAGGTGATTTTAATTTTTATTGTTAATAAAACTTAAACTTGCTGAACATGAGTTTCAACACTTGTCGAGTTTTTTCAGGGAAAATTAAAAGGCTTTTGATTCAAACTGATAAATTTCTCTTGAAAAGGTTGTACCAGTTAACAGTCTTCTAGCAGGTACATGAAGCCGGTTCCCACATACTCCATGTCTTCACTATCATGGGTTTTTTTTTTTTTTTTTTTAGCAAGAGTGCCTTTGATAGCAACTAATGGGAACCAGGAGTTGGTGTGGGTTCAACCCAGAGCTTATTTTTAAATCTTGATTCTGTCACTCACTAGCTGGGCGATATAGGGCATGATTTAAAGTTTTCTGGGCTTCCATTACCTCATCCCATAACATTAAGCATCTCACAGGGCTAATCTTAGGGTTAAATGAGATGATAGAATGCATTTAGAATTATCCCTGGCACATAAGAAGCAGTAAACAATCATTAGCTATTTCATTTTGTATAGAATTAAGATATGATGATACATTGGTCTTATGTCATCTTGCTGATTTTTATATTCTCTTCTAAACTCAGTCATAGGCAAAGCTTGTTATTTCTTATCAACTTCTTAAAATATCAGACTAAATCTACTAAATCTTCTAAATCTTGCAACAGCCCCAAACAATAAAATCTTGACCTAAAATATGAAATGTAACAACATTGTAGGGACTAATATTGCATACCTTCTGAGATTAAACATCTTCAGTAAATTTAATTAACTCAGGAAAAAAGCAGCTGGAGACATTTCCCTTTTTAAAGTTTTAACAGACATAATAATGCTTTATTTACAGAATATACTATGAGTTCTAGGACATAACTCCATCACTCTAAGTGCCCTGCAGCACATCTTTGAATAACTTGACATAGTTTAAAATTACTAAGAAGTATGATGGTTAGACTAATCAGGCACAGGAATTGGTGCAGGGGTTGATTGTGCTGCTAACAAAGGCAAAACAGTCTCCTGTTGAAAATGCCAAAGAAGAATACAAAGACTATGGGGGTGAGTGTAATACTTGTTATAATACTTGCTATTTTTGGTACTAGGGATTGAATTCAGGGTGCTGTACCACTGAGAATCTCCAGTGCTTTTTATGCATTTTGAGACAGTCTCACTAGGTTGCTGAGACTGACTGTGAACCTGTGATCCTCCTGCCTCAGCTTCCTGAGTTGCTGGGATTATATATGTGCACCATTGTGCCCAGTATAACATTTATTATTCTAAAAAGGCAATAGTCAGGGGTTCTGAGGAATTTACAGGTAAGTGAATTTACCTGGTAAACTGTGGAATTTTTATGTATAACTTGTGAACTAATAAACTTTTTTCATTTGAATGTTATCTCTCATTTCCTCAGTCACAGTTGTATCCATCGATCCTTCTTTCCTTCCTTTCTTCCTCCCTCCCTTCCAGCTTTGGAGGCATTGAGAGAATACAACTTAATAATGACACTATGACTTCTGGGACTAATACAACAAGAATAAATGTTTCCTAATGCAACAGATCCTGCCAGCTCAGCACTGGGATGGGATGGGATGGGGTGAATCTGGTGCCAGCTTTTCCTGAGCACACAAAGCTTAACAACAACAAAAGCCATTGACCAACATTCCTGTGATGGTTGATTTTGCAGATCAACTTGACTGAATTAAGAGATAGATACCTAGACAACTGGTAAAGCATTCATTATTCTCAGTAGGCATTGAAACGGTCCCTCCTATGCTGAAAGAGAAACCCAGGTGGTTTGGCATAAGTGTGTCTGTGAGACTGTTTCTGGAGGAGATTGGCCTTCTAGTTGGTAGAATGTATGTAGAAAATCTGTCCTCAGTGTGAGTGGACATTATCCAATCAGCTGGGGCACAAATGGAACAAAGAGGCAAAGGATGGGTAAATTTATGCTCTCTCTTTTTAGAGTTGGAACTCTTCTGCTCTTGCATGTCAGAACTCCAGGGTCTCCAGCCTTTGACTTTGGAACTTAAACTATTCCCCACTTCCCCCCAGGCTCTTGGGCCTTTGGCCTTGAACTGAGAAGTACATCAGCTTCTTTGGATCTTAGGACTTTGCACTTGGACTGAGCCATGCTGTTCACTTTCCTAGTCTCTAGCCTGCTGATGGCCTGTGGTGGGACTTCTCAGCCTACATGATCAAGTGAGCTAATTCTGCTAATAAATCCCAGCTCTCTCTTTTTCTCTCTCTCCTTTTGGGGCTGTTTCTCTGGAGAAACCCAGTGAAGACAATTCCCCATTACCAGCATGTCCTGGTGAGTTAAAGAAAAGGTCTGCCTCAGATTGCATCTGTGTGCTACTCTGTTCTGCAGACAGTGAAGAAGTCAAATATTTAACGATGAAAGGGAGGGAGAAAGAGAATTGTGATAATGACTATGAGAACTGGAAGTGGTGGTGGTGTGACGGCGATTACGTAAAAGGCTGGAAACATCTTATTTTTGGAAACTTAATCCATTTTTGTTATGGTAGAATTAGGGAACTTTGCTGAAAGGCATACATTCTGGGACAGATTTTCAGTTTTCTTTCAAGTTGTGAAGTTATTTCTGATAAAATTCAATCTTAGATTTTATCTGATAGAAATCAGTTTTAGCCTCCTTTTTATGAATCTAGTGCACTTATCTAAAGGGTTTGGGTGTCAGAAAGCTGGATGGAGCTCAGAAGTGCCGCAGCAGTCTTGACTTCAAAAGTTCAAAATCAAAGGACCCAGAAAGGGAATGAAACCAGAATTCTGATAAATGAAACATCTCACCCAGCAATCCAAACAATACTCCGTTTCAATGCCCAAGGTGTTCCTTTATCCCCAGACTCGGACAGGAACAGGGCAGTTAATTGCATTCCTGATGCCTTGGTTCCTGCCTGGAGTGTGAATCTATCGTGTTGCCTCTGCTTTCCCCCTGCAGTTTTGCTCTTCCTTCCCTCTTGATTTATCTCCTGGGGGCTGTCCTCTTTCCCAACACTTTCAACTAAGCTCAGAACATTTAATGCTAGCAGCCATTAAGTATCCTGACTGCAGTAGAATTTAGCACCCAGAAGTAGAATGATGCAGTAAAAACATCTAAAATACATGGCATTGGCTTGAAATTGACAGTGAGAAGACAGATTGGAGGTGGGAAATTAAAAATCAGCCATACAGTGGTAAAACATTTGGTAAGATTAGGGGCCTGCTGTAATTTGGAAGCAGATGTGTCTAATGAGCTTGTTACTCTAGGGGGAGAAATTGGAAAAGGTTCTTTACATAGATTTCTTTAATCTTTGAAGAATTCCTAGGAAATTTTAACATTTTACAGGGAAGGAAAACAAAACAAAACAAAACAAAAGGCTGAAGAAGTCAATAATTTGCCCAAGATCAACAAAATTTATCTTGATATATTTTTGTTAATCTCTAGATTAAGAATTTTGGACCTGGACTGCAATATTCTTCTCTACTCCTAAATCCTGTCAGTCTGGGTGTTTTCAATGTCCATATGTTGGTTATTACTCTGCTGTGCAGAAGCTTTTTAGTTTGATGCAATCCTGTTCATATATTTTTTCTTTTGGTGCTTGTGCTTTAACCTTCTTATCCAAAACATGCTTGCCCAGACCAATGTAACAGTTTTCCCATGTTTTCTCCTAGTGTTTTATTGTATTGGGTTTTACATTTAGGTCTTTAATGACTTAAATAAATTCTGGTGTCTTGTTACACAAAGGGGCAATTATGGTCGATGATATTTATTATATAATGCAAAATGGCTGGAAGAGAGGATTTTGAATGGTCTCATCATAAGAAGTGAGAAATGTTTGAGATGATGAGTACCTAAATATTCTGAGTTGACAAATATCCAATGTACAAATCTATAGACCTATCACACTGCACCCTAGGAAATTGTACAATTATTATATGTCAATAAAAATCCATATAGGCATTTCCTCTGACTCCCTTAGAGTTTTAATTTTCTTGCTATTTTTTGGACAATGAATTCATGTCCATCCCACCTTAGCATCTTAATCAGAAGGCATTATCTTGGACCCTTATCAACATTTGTCTACCCTTAAAAGCTACTTAACCAGAATTCTTCCTTGCAAACACAACCACAAAAATTTCTCTTCTCTGTAAATACCTTATTTCCAATATTTCTGTTCTGATCTATTTCCATCTTCCTCCCCTGGCCTATCATCCCTCACCATTTTTAAAATCTATGAACTATCCTATGTAGTGAATTTTCTCTCCAGCTCTTTCCACTCCCCTTCCCTTTATTTTATATGGTACCTGCCTGTCACACTTGCAGCTCTGGGCCAGAATAACTATCTTGTTATACTCATACATTGGAGATAATTGAGCAATTGTGTCCATTTGGAAGATGGTGTCTATTTACCATCTTCTCTATTTACATAGTGAGACTATGGTCTCTTGGTTCCAAATCCACCCTGTATTCTCTGCTCTGGAGCTGAGGTACTGCAAACTGCATTTCTCCATCCTGCAGCTGATCCATACTGAGCTAATGGAGCATGAGTGTTTTTAAGCTTTTTATACATTCCAACTCCTTTCATGGTTGTGTATAATCTCATCATTTAATTCCATCATTTTTGAGAGTTACATGATGAGGTAATGATGTGAAGTCAAAAGTATCCTATTTTAGATAAGAATATTAAAGATTGCCATTAAAGAATTACAGTCTCAGTGTAATATATCTAACTGAATCACACACATATGGCAAGATATCTATGCTCATATTACATTAGAGTATAAGTTTTCAACAAATAAATGATATTAATTAATGTTTGATTTTAGGATAAAATAGATGTTAAAATGTAGACTAGTTTTTAAAGTTTTGAACTAATTTCAAACTTCCAGAAGAGTTGTAAAAATAGTGTGAAGAACTTTTCCCTGACCTTCCTGATAGCAAGCTGCAGGCATAAAGTCCTGTTATGCTTCTGATTTTCCTGTTCCTTATTTCCACACACCACTCTGTGACACCACAAGTGTCACAGAGTATGCATCCTTAGTCGAATCATGCTTTGGAGCTCTCAGAATGATACCTTATAGAGGGAAAATGTTAATTACTTTACTTACAACCACTGACACCAGGAGATTAATATCCATACATTACCACCGTCCAGCCCATAACGTATGAAGTGCACCGATAATACCCTTCACAAAGGATCCAGTCCAGAACCATGTGTTGTATTTCAGTGTCACGCTTCTTTAGTCTCCTTCAATTTGTAAGGTTCTCTCTTTCCTTGCTTTTCACAGCCTTGATGCCTTTGAAGATTGTAGGCCAGTCATTGTGTCGAGTTCCCCAACCTAAGTGTTTGTCCTTGTGACTAGGTTCAAGCTGCACACCTTGGGTGGATCTCGTGGTGACACTGCTTCCCTAGTGCATTCTAGTAGGTGCACGTGACTTCCAGTCGTTCCATCACTAGCTGTGCTAACCTTGACTCAAGTTTCCTGACTGCAAAGCAACTCGTCTCCCTTGGCATCAAGTGAGCACTTGGTGGAGTGATTCTTTGCAACCATGAAATAAACATCCTGGTTGCCAGCAGATCTTCACTTAACTAGTTTCAGCACCGTTCTATGCTTCCTGCTTCAATCAGCAACTACTGTAATTATCGCCAAATGCTGAACTTCCAGTTCTATCTTTCCTTTTGCATAAAATAGCTGCCATTATCATCTAAGGAATAAATATTTGTGTATTTATATAATATGAACTCAGGAATCCCTAGTTTATTAAATTCACTATAATATGTTGTTACTGTTTTTTATTTTTGTTTTTATTATTTTGGCAGTACTGAATCTAGGACCTCACACATACTAGGCAAGTCCTCTTCCACTGAACTCTGTCCCCAGCACCCTCTTCTGTGTTGATAGTGATGTTTGAATTATTATAGACTTGATCAGTGGCAGCTCCTTTAAGCTCTGATACCACCACTACTCAGCCACAGGCTCTGGCCATCACCATCCCCTGTCCTGAAGCCTTTTTCAGTATTGTCCTCACTTGGCCTTTGGATAGTAGGATGAAGGAGAGGAGGAGATTGAATTTTAATTGGTGACATCAAAAGTAGAAGAAAGTAATTTTTAAAATTTGACATTTGGAGTTCTTTCATTTTGTACTTGAAATCAAAAGCAATTGTGAACTGGTCATGACAGCGCATGCTTTTGATCCCAATGACTTGGGAAGCTGATTTACAAGGACCACATGTTTGCGGTCAGCCTGGGCAACTTAGAGAAACCCTGTATCAAAATAAAAACTTTTTTTTTTTTTTTAAAGACTGGAGGATGTGGCTCAGGGGTAGAATGCCTCTGGGTTCAATCCCCAGCAGCCCCCTCCATTCCCAAAAGGCAGTTGCTTTATTTTGCATCTTTTTGTGCTTTGCCTCCTAGCAATGAGATATGTAAGAGTTTCTTCTGTCATTTTGTAAGCACGTCTCTGTAACACCTTACAGGTGTGAACAATCTTAATTTCTAATGAATTAAAGACAATAATTTAGTATAATCATCACTCTATTTCATCTTTTTTATTGTTAAAGTGTTGGAGACATCTTGATGTTGTGTGAGAATTTTTATACGATAAATACAGTTCAGAATTCTGGTAGGATCATCTTGAGATACACTTTAAGAATTATCACTTTTATACTTCTTTTTAAATTGAGTATTAATGTTGATGTTTCCAAAAATTATTGAGTTTAACCAATACTCACTCCATTATGGCTGTAAATTAAGCAGTGAATGATTGAAACTAAAAGTACTCTACACCTGTTTTAGTGACCACATGCACTCTGGCAGCTGGCCATGCTCAATGATGGAGTGGTGGGAGAAACTGGATTGTGGGTGTGCTCTTTGAATCTGCACACAGGTATGCATCCTTAGTTGAATCATGCTTTGGAGCTCTCAGAATGATACCTTATAGAGGGAAAATGTTAATTACTTTACTTATTGATCCCTCCTCACCAAAAAAAAAAAAAAAAAAAAAAAAAAAGAAAGAAAGAAAAAGAAAAACCCCAACCTTATGTTTTTAAATGACAGAAATCCTATGGAATCTAAACCCTGATCCTTCTTTAGAATTTGAGGAAAGGATATTTATGCATAATGCACAGAGCTTTGCATACAAATGAAGTTTGCATACCCCAGGTTGAATCCCTTTCTTAAACTGTCCATTTTTATAGTTTTAACTAGGGTTGGAAATTTTGGCACCAAGTGATTTATTACAAATCAGTAAGACATTAAGGATACACTTTCATTTCTAGTTTTGTCTTTGAGATTTATGAGAATAGATATACATTTGAATATGCAGTTTAATTTTGATCACCTCAGACTTAAAAATCTTGATTAAAATCGTGTTTCAACAAACACTATTTTAAAAAAGTGATTTGAAATTAGGCTTTCATTTTCCTGTTATACATCAAGCTGTCTAAATCAGAAAGAGGGCTGCAGTTTTGTGCTTTAGGAGCAGGGCAGGGAGGTTCTGCACAAGCGTGGAGCATGCATATTGGAGCACTGTGCCTCAGGCCTTGGGTTTATAGTGTTGAGCATCCTGGCTTTTAATAATATATGATCTAAAAAAAAAAATAGTAATGGGAGGATTTGAGGGTTATCTGATTTTAAAGAAAGGGACTTCTGGATTCTCCCTGGTGAGCCGATCGATTTGAGATGTGCTTAGTAATAAGGAGGAAAGACAGATAAAGACTTTGTCCAAAGTGCCAGTTGGGTCTTTTGTTGAGGACCATGAGCTGAAACTAATGATGCTAGTCCAATTGGAAAACTCAGGGAAAAGTCTGATCTCAGTTTAAAAATTAGCAAAGTCAATTCTTGAGTTTAAAGACATGAGATTAAAAAATAACTATTATAAAAATGAGTCTTAGGGACTTAATTAAAACAATAAAATGAACTTTCACTTATAAAAGCATAAAATTATTTTGCATGTCACTAAGTATTAATATAAAATTAGGCCATTTTTAATAAAAAGAATGAATAATAGAACATTATTTATGTTCTATTCTAATTTTTTTGCATGTATTATTTAATTTTATGCTATATTCTCATGAAAGAATTGACTTTATTATTTTATGAGCATAGAAACTAGAGAAGTTAAAGCCATAAATCTAGGAGATGATTCAGGAGAAATTTGAAACATGACATACTGGTGTGACTCTAAGCATGTGACTTTCACTCTCCTTACTGCCTCCTGTTAACACTTGAATGGTAAACTCTTGGTAAAAGTATTAGTCAGGGGCTGGGATTATGGCGCAGTGGTAGCATGCTCGCCTAGCACGCGGGAGGCACTGGGTTCGATCCTCAGCACCACATAAAAATAAAGATATTGTGTCCACCTACAACTAAAAAATAAATATTTAAAAAAAAAGTATTAGTCACATTAGTATTCTCTGTATTGCATTAGCTCACAAACCTAAGTGACTTAACACAATGGAATTTAATTTCTCATTAATTTTCTTAAAGGTGAGTGTGCCCTTGGTTGGAGTCGTCAGACCCACACGGCTGGTGAATGTGGCCCCTTCAACCTGTGACTTCTTCCAAGGTAACTGGAGGTGTTAATATTTGTGATATTTATTTAGCAAATGAAAATATTGGACACCTAGTTAAATTTGAATTTTAGATAAATAACAAATAACTTTTGAGTACAAGTATGTCCATGCAATATTTAGGACATTTATGTTTTTCATGATTTTTATTTGCTAATCTGGCAACTTGAATATCAGTACCCCTGATATGTAAGTCCCAAATATCACATGGGAGGTATTTATCCTAGAACATTATTTGTTATTTTTCTGAAATTCAAATTTAACTGTGTCCTGCATTTTATTTGGTGACTCTAGTTGACCTCAAAGGGATGATGGTCTGGCTGGTAAGCATGGACAATCTTTTGGGAGATTTTTATAGGCTAGGCCTGCAGGAGTCAATATTTGTTTTGCCTACATCCCCTTGGTAACAACCTGTCTATATTATAGCCTCACCTAGTCAAAAGGAGGATTGAAAAATGAATGAATATTTACCACATAAAGATTATGCTAGGGAAGGGTAGCACAAATCATAGACATCTTACTACCTGAGCCATAGTGCATGAGCACAAATCACACCAGTTTGCAGGTGGGCTATGGTTGAGTATAGAGGTGACCTATGAGAGGAAGTAAGCACTTTGTCCTGACAAATCTGAACTTAAACTTAAGGCCAGTCTCTAGCTATGTGGCTTGGGCAAGATACATTACCTCTCTGAGCCTCTTGTTCCCTCATTGATCAAATGGTGATCATAAAGAACATCCTTGGAAAGTTTTTGTAAGGATTAAGTGAGATAATTCATGTAAAGTACTTTGCACTGTGTCTAAAAGCACATAAATGTAGCTACTTCTAAGAGCTGTAAAATAGAAGTATTTGTCAGTTTATTTACTTGGTCTTTTTCTGTTCCTAATGTTTTCTGATGGGTAAAAAAAAATGAAAATTACTTTTCATACTGACACTGGCTGGTAAAGCTTAGTTTTTAGGTGCTCACTTTGTGAATTGTGGCTGAAAACTTAAAATGATAATTAAAAAATATATAATGGTAGTAAAAGTTAATATGTCCTATGTTGTTAATAATTAAAAATTATGGAAAATCTGAATATCTGCTTGGGTGAAGAAATATTTCTAAGGCAGGAAAACTATTAAAAATAAATGATAAATAATGAATATTCATTGCTTATCAGTTGTAAATATTTATCTAGGTAGTGTGTTCACACACAAGTTATTGCTCTGACTTCTCATTGCATTGCCTTATAACTTTTTCTGAGCACGCTTGGTATTTGGAACCAAAATTATGTCATTCTTCAGAATGATGGGTCTTATGAAGACTTATCTGTCAAGTAGTCAGCTGTGTTACGGCAGGTCATTCAGATTCTTTCTCCTCTTGCTTTAATTTACTTTCAGGAGGGAGATGGCTGGCAAGGTTTAAGCAAGCATGATAAAGACTAATTAAAGAGTTGTTCTCCAAATCTCCTTGAAATTAGAGGTTGATTCACTGAAATAATTCATATTTCATAACTTGAGATATGCAAAACTTTGAATCTTAGCAAGAAAATTGAAGAGCTATGCAGATTACCCAATTCTTTGCAGTGGAATTGTGCAATTGAATTTAGAATATAATAGAATTTGTGTTTCCAATAAAACCAACTCAGAACAGCTTCCCATCACGGAACTAAATTAGACCATAACTCCCTGTAATTAGTTTGGATAGTAATATTTTTAGTCTTTAATCACACCTTTTAGTGAAGAATTCTGAAGTCCTGAGAATAAAGCCTATTGCCCTATGTATTTGTGGATAGTTCTTGAGAGGGGGGATGTTACCAGATGCAATGGCAAAATAGGTGAACTAAAGAGAATTTTTTTTTTTTTTTTTTTGTGGTGCTGGGGATTGAACTTAGGGCCTTATGCATGCCTGGCAAGAACTCTACCAACTGAGCTATATCCCTAGCCCCTAAAGAGTATTTTTAAATTGTCTATGTTATGAGTTTTTTAAAAACTGAAAACTTGGAAGTGAGATATTATATACCTGCTTACATGTATTCTGAAGCATTTAAGGGTAGAACATACAACTATTAAGTGTTTCCTTTTCGGGTAGCTTCAGTAAGGTTATGGGTATCAGTGGAGAAGTTGTACAGTTTAGGAGGAAGACTCCTTTCTTAGGTGTATCATTTCTTCCCAAGAACCAGTTAACATTTACAGGTCAATTTTCCTTATTTTATGCAAAAGACTGTATCATTTTCCTTCCGATAGCCTTGGAATCTGTCTGTCCTTGCTATCTGTCATCTTCTAGACTGAGGAAGAGCAAAGCTCATCAGAGTGTCATTGAGGTTTGGCTGCTGCACATAGAAAGCAGTGAGATGGTGAGTTGATCAAGTATCCTCGGGGAGATGTTTAGATGGAATCTCAGAGACTATGATTCAAACCAAGGAGAAAAAAAATGGAACAGAAATTATTTTTTGATTTCTGTTCAGTTTAAACCTGAGGACAAGCTTATGGAAAGCAGGTTGTTTACTTTGACGTTAAAGACCTGCATAGAAAAATGGGACTTAAATCTTCTCAGCAGTGACATTTTCATTGCTGACATTAAGAATTTATTTGAAACCTCAAGGGCGCCTGAGAACAAACTAAAGAAAAGGGGAAGCAGGCATATCTGTGGGATGTGGTGAAGTATGTATCAAGGATGAGAACAGGCTTGGAGGGATGGGATCAGGAGTTCTCAGAAGTGGCAATGCTCCCTATAGATCTATGTGGACCAAAAAAAAAAAAAAAATTGTGAAAGTTACCCATGCAGGCTTATTTGTTCTTTGCTCTGAACAAGTTTTATCTTTCAAATATATTTTTAAAAATAGGTAGCCTTGTTGAGAAATGAGGAGCCCTGGCTGAAAAATGTGTTTGTTTTTTTTTCTATTCTGTTGTCATCGAAAAGTCGAATTAAACTCTGATTCTCGGCAAACCATTTTAGTAAGATTAAAAACATTCATTACATTTTCCTCCTAAAGGCAGCCTCCCTAAAGCATGGAAAAATGTTAAAAATGCATTCACATTAAAGTCTAGTTCTTTTTCTAAATTGGAAAACATGAAAGCACATTAAATTTTTTTTCCAGTGAGCAGTCATTAGAGTAATAAGGAATTTGCTGGTGATGAATGTCCAGAAGGAGCACAGTCCTACCTCATCTTTTAGTTTTATTCTCATAAAAACAACATTTGGAGACAATCCAATCATGAGTGAAATGGAAAGTTTATAGAAAGTGAAATACATGGACACTGAGGTTGACTTGACCTTGGAGTAATAATTCCACAGTTTCACATGCATGAAATAGTGAAAAAAAATGACCTTCAAGTGTGTGATTACTTAGACCTTGCCCCGAGTTGTTGGTGTCACCTGTATCTTGGTGAGCCCTTGCTTCCTTTTGTATCTTTTCTTGGCAGCGCCTTTAGAAAAGTAAGAAGTAAGAAGTACTTTAGAAAAGTAAGAAAAGTAAGATGTAAATAAGTCAGTATTTCTTATGTGTTAACAGTTCTGATTAAAGTTTTAATATGGGAAAGGCTGAGCCATTTGCCAAAATAAAAATTTGAGCTATTTACAGGCTATTTGTAGCTATCATTAGTGTGCCTTCTCATCATTTGTGAACATTTTGAGTACATTATATGTTGTTATGTTAGCAACAAAATGGAGTAAGATATGATTGCTGTCCTAATTACAATCCAGCTAAGGACAGATGTTTACTGTTGTTTTTACAGATATTATTTCTTAAGCTAATATCAGATGGTAAGAGACAGAGCCTCTGAAATTAGTGGTTAGTCATTTAACAAAACAGTGTTTTTATCACTTGTGTGAAGTCTGAAATATGCTTTGTTGTAGGTGGAATAATGGCCCTCCCCCCTAAAGATGTCTACATCCTAATTTCCTAGAACCTATATATACATTACTTTATATGGCAAAAGAGATTATGCAGCTGTTGAGGATATTGAGAGGGGAAGATTATCCTGGGTTATCTGGGCAGGCCCAATGTCATCATAAGGTCTATTAAAAGAGGAGGAGGGAGGCAAGACAGACACAGAGGGCATGAAATGAAAGAGCAGAGGAGTGGAGAGCGTGATTGAAAGATGCCATTCTGCAGGATTTGAAGAGAGAGGATGGGTCTATGAGCCAAGAAATGTGGGTGGATTCTAGACGGTAGGAAAGGCAGGGAAACAGATTCTCCCCTTAAACCTCCAGAGAGAACACCGCTGTGGTTGACCTATTCTAAATTAGAACTCCTAACCCTCAGAACTGTAAGAGAATGAACTGCATTGCTATTGAGCTTATGCTAACTTGTTACAATAACCACAGGAAACTAATATATGTTCCACGTGATCATTCAGGAATCCATTTTCCATTTTATGACTGCATTTGATAATAGGGCTTTCAAATTGCTGCATTTAACCAGCAAGTAGAGAAAGAAAATGAAGGATGGCATATGGTAGATTTTTATGGCCCAGGGTAGTACATGGGAAATATACATGCCATTGTTTTCACTGTACCAGGATGTCATGTGGACTGAAATTTCCTTTTACATGTAATGAGTCCCTTATGGTTGAATATTTTTCTCTATGTTATTTTAAGACTCTTCTGTCCATGCAGCTGCTCATGCTAGACATCTGGTAGGTCATTGTCAGTCTTTCCCATCTTTTCACCTCCCACACTCTGCTACTGAGTCCCAGTGATTCTACCTAACCTCCCATCCATCACTTTTCTCCAACTCCACTTCATGCAGACCCACAGAACTACACACAGGAGCAAGATGCAGCCTGTTTGGTGAGCAGGTAGCTGCTGTAGCAAAAACACCGTGGTTATTGGTTCTTCCTCATTGCTATTATCCAATATTGGATTTTTAATAGCATCTTTTAGTTTTTTGAATGCTGCATATTGTAAGTATAAGGTGTGTTTCTCATTTTCAAAGGGGAACTAATGGGCTCTAGTCCATTGGATCATGTCCACCCTTCTACTGTCTCTCCTCATCTCTCCCCCATCTCTTAGGTCCCCTTCCTAGTTCCTAAGTTGTCTACTTTCAGGTAATTTTTTTAGTTTCCACATATGATATCTGTATTTCTATGTCTGGCTTACTTTGCTTAACATAATGTCCTCCATTTTCATGTAAATAACAGGATTTCATTCTTTTTAATGGCTGAATAATACTTCTTTGTGTATATACACAATATTTCTGGCATCTATTTATCTGCTATACTGTTTCCATATCTTAGTTATTGTGAATAGTGCCACAATAAATATGGTTGTGCAAATATTTCTTTTAATGCTGACTTCTTTTCCTTTGGTATATATACATAGGAGTGATATAGCTGGATCACATGGTAGTTCTGTTTTCATATTTTTAAGGCACCTCCACACTGCTCTCAATAGGGACTGTACTGATTTACATTCTTTTTTTTTTTTTTTTTTTGGTACCAGGGATTGAACTCAGGGGTACTCGACCACTGAGCCACATCCACAGCCCTATTTTGTGTTTTATGTAGAGACAGGGTCTCACTGAGATGCTTAGTGTCTCGCCGTTGCTGAGGTTGGCTTTGAACGTGCAATTCTCCTGTCTCAGCCTCCCAAAGTGCTAGGATTACAAGTGTGAGCACCGCGCCCGGTGAGACCCTGTCCCAAAATAAAAAATAAAAAGAACTATAAATGCTCTGATTTACATTCTTGTTAACAATGTATAAGGATTCTTTTTTTCTCCGTATTCATGGCAGCATTTATATATTTATTTTGATAATAACCATTCTAAGTGAGGCAAGATGAAATCTCAGTATAGTTTTTTTTTTTTTTTTGTACTGGGGGTTGAACTCAGGGGTTCTTGACCACTGAGCCACATCCCCAGCCCTATTTTGTGTTTTATGTAGAGACAGGGTCTCACTGAGTTGCTTAACGCCTCGCCTTTGCTGAGGCTGGCTTTGAAGTCATAATTCTCCTGTCTCAGCCTCCCAAAGTGCTGGGATTACAGGCGTGCCCCACAGTGCCCGGCTCAATGTAGTTTTGATATGCATTTTCCTGAAGGCTAAAGATATTGAGATTTTTTTCATATTGGCCATTGGTATTTCTTTTAAAAAGTGTTTGTTCAGGTCATTTGCTAATGTTTTGATTGGATTAGATTTTTTATTGCTGTTAAATTTTTGAGTTCCTTATGCATTCGAGATATTAATCCTCTGTCAGGTGAAGAGCTGACACAGATTGTCTCCTATTCTGCAGGTTGTCTCTTCTCTCTGTTGATTGTCTCCTTAGCTGTGTAGAACTTTTTAAGTAGATGTAAGCTCATTTGTCATCTTGTTTTGGTTTGGTGCATATCCTTTCTGTAAATATGTTCTCTCTCCTCCTGAAGAGCATATTTTTAACATCATGAAATATTCTTATCCGTACTAGTCTGTTACCAGATCCTATGGATTCTACCTATCTTCTTCCACTTTTTTTTTCATCTTCACTGCTGCCACCTTCGTAACCAGTTCATGCATATATTTCTTCATTATCAGCTTCCTAATAATTGCTTGCCCTTTAGATTTTATTTTTTATCATCATTTCTTTTAGAAAACCTTTTCTGACAATGTTCCAGGCAGGGTTTGTATGCCTTCTCTTTGCTGTCTTAGAACTGTATACTGATTGTTATTGTACTACACTTCATTTCAGTGTTCTATGCTGTTTGCTTGTCTGTATTCCTCACCATGGTCCTTGTGGTTAGCACAATGCCTGCCCCTAGCAGGTGGTTGATGCATGTCGTTGAGTAGATGAATGAGCTGTAGTAGGAAAGTACATTGAATGGGTAAACAGAATCAGTTTTGGCCTCTGAGAGCCATATGGATTGTTCTTGTCTTTTATTTTTGGTTGACAGGTATTATTAATTGTACATGTTAATGGATTTCAGTGCCATATTTCTCTCTATATATACATATAGCATATATGTATACATATAATGTATACATATAACATGTATACATATAGCATGTATATATATACACATATAGCATGCCTTGATCAAATCTAACCACCACTTTTCACCTCCTACACCTTTTCTGATTTTTATCAATAGATCAGTAGCTATTTTACTTCAGGATGACTTTTTTTTTTTTTGCTTTCACATATGAGAGAGAACATGTACTTGTCTTTCTGTCTGGCTTAGTTCACTTAACATAATGTCCTCTAGTTCCACCCATTTTGCTGCAAATGATATGATTTTATTCTTAAATTTCATATTAGTGCATTATAGTCATACATAATAGTGGGGTTCATTTTGACATATTCATAAATGCATATTTTGTAATTTGCTCCATTTCAGTCCCTAATACTTCCTCTTGCCCAGCCCTCCTCCCTTCCCAGGACTCCCTTCCTCTACTCTTTTATTTTTTCAGTACAGGGAATTGAACTCAGTGAGGTTTTATCACTGAGCTACATTTATAGTTCTTTTTATTTTTTATTTTGGGACAGGGTCTCACTAAGTTGAGAGGCTGGCTTCAAATTTGCTATCCTCCTGCTTCAGCCTCCAGAGTTGCTGGGATTATAGGCATGTGCCAACCATGCCTGGTCCCCTTCCTCTGCTCTACTGGTAATTCTTCTATTTATTTATTATTTTTAAGTTGGTAAATTGCAGTTAGTTGTAAAAGTGGAATTTTTCATATATGATATATTGTGATATATTCATATATTCACATACCATAGTTTGGTCAGTTTCATTCTACAATTCCTCCCTTTTCTCATCTCTCCTCTCTCCCCCTCAATCCCCTTCCTTTGATCCATTGTTCTCCTTTCTATTTTCATGAGATACCTGCCCTTACCCCCAGCCCCCAGTTTTTTTTTTTTTTGGTACTAGGAAATGAACTCAGGAGTACTCATCACTGAGCTGCATCCCCATTTTATTTTCAATTTTGAGACAGGGTCTTGCTAAATTGCTGAAGCTGGCCTTGAACTAGTGGTTTCCTACCTCAGCCTCCTGAGTCCCTGGGATTATGGGCATGTGTTACCATGTCACTCTCCATACATTTTATCCCTTATTTCTCTCTAACTTCCATATGAGAAGTTAGAGACTTCTTGACTTTTTGAGTCTGACTTATTTCACTTACCATAATATTCTCTAGCTCCATCCATTTACCAGCAAATGACATTATTTCATTCCCTTTAAAATTGAGTAGAACCCCATTGTGTATATATTCCACATTTTTCTTTATCCATTTGTTGACAAGTACTGAGGCTGGTTTCCTAACTTGGCTATTGTCAATTGTGCTGCTATAAATACTGGCATGCATGGATCATTATGGTATGCTGATTTTAGATCTTTTAGATAGATAACAAGGAATGGAATAGCTGGGTCATATGGTGGTTCTATTCCTAGTCATTTGAGAAATCTCCATATTGTTTTCCAGAACAATAATTGTACTAATTGTACTAATTAGCAGCTCCACCAACAATACATAAATCTTCCTTTTCTCCACATCCTCACCAGTTATTTGTATTCTTGATGACTATCATTCTAACTGGGGTGAGATGAAATCTCCATGTAGTTTAGATTTGCATTTTTCTTGATTACTTTTTATTTTATTTTTATTATTACTTCTTTCAAGAAATGTCTATATTTTTTGCCTATTGAGTGGGTTATTTGAATTTCTGGTGTTCAGTTTTCTGAGTTCTTTATTCTAGATATCAATCCTATTGGAAGATCAGCTGACAAAGATGTTCTCCCATTTAATAGGCTCTATCTTCATGCTCTTAATTGTTTTATTTGCTGTGCAGAAGCTATTTAATTTGAGACCATCCTACTTTTTGATTCTTGGTTTTATCTTGAGCTTTGAGAGTCTTATTAAGGAAGTCAGTGCGTACGGCAGTATATTGGAGTGTTTACCATATATTTTCTTCTAGCAGTTGCAAAGTTTCTGGTCTAATTCCTAGATCTTTAATCTGCTTTGAGTTGATTTTTGTTCAGGGTGAGATAAAGATCTAGTTTCATTCTTCTACATATGGATATTCAGTTTTCCCAGCACATTTGTTTACAAGACTATTTTTTCTGCATTGTATTTTTTGGCACATTTGTCAAGGAGCAGATGACTATATTTATGTGGATTTGTTTTTGTGTCTTCTGTTCTATTACACTGATCATCATGTCTGTTTTTATGCAAAGACCATGCTGTTTTTTTTTAGTATGGCTCTGTAGTATAATTTGAGATTCAGTATTGTGATCCGTCCAGCATCATTCTTATTGCTCAGGATTGCTTTGGCTATTCTTGGTCTTTTATTTTTCCATGTGATTTTTTAGAACTGTTTATTCTAGTACTGTGAAGAATGTCATTGGTATTTTGATGGGAATTGCATTGAAAATATAGATCACTTTTGGTGATGTAGCCATTTTGACAGTATTAATTTTGTCTCTCCAAGAACATGGGAGGTATTTCTATCTTCTGACGTTTTCTTTAATTTAGTGTTCTATAATTTTCACTGTAGAGGTCTTTCACCCCCTTGGTTAGATTCGTTCTCTAGTATTTTCTTTTTGAGGCTATTGTGAATGGAATTATTTTCCTGATTTCTTTCTCAGAAGATTCATTATTAATACAAATAGCAAACAACTGCATGAAAAAGAATTTCAACATCCTTAGCATTCAGAGAAATGCAAATCTAAACTACATGGAGATTTTATCTTATCGCAGTTAGAATGATAGTCATCAAGAATACAAATAACAATTGCTGGTGAGGATGTGGAGAAAAGGAACACTTGTGCATTGTTGGTGGGCTGCAAATTAGTACAACCACTCTGGAAAGCAATATGGAGATTTCTCAAATGACTAGGAATAGAACCACCATATGACCCAGCTATTCCATTCCTTGGTATCTACCTAAAAGATTCAACATCAGCATACCATAATGATCCATGCATACCAGTATTTATAGCAGCATAATGCACAATAGTCAAGTTATGGAACCAGCCTAGGTGCCTGTCAATAGGCAAATGGATGAAGAAAATGTGGAATATATACACAATGGAGTTCTACTCAGCTTTAAAGAAGAATGAAATAATGTCACTAGCTGGTAAATGTATGAAGCTGGAGAACACCATGCTAAGTGAAATAAGCTGATTGGATGTTTTTTCTCATATGTGGAAGCTAGAGAGAAAAAGTAAATAAAAAAATAGAAGAGAGATCAGTAGAATGGAGTTGGCCAAATTATGTATGTGCCATGTGTGAGTGTGAATATATTATAATGAATTGCCAATATATTCACACATGCCATCTGTGAATATATTATAATGAATTCCAATTGTGTATATAACAATACACAATTGTGTATATTCCAATTGTGTATATAACAATAATGTACCAATTAAAAATAAAAAATAAACAGAATACCAGTAGAGTAGAGAAAAAGGATCATGGGGAGGGAGGAGAGGAGGGAAAGGAAGGGTACGAGTGTTTGAAATGGAGAAAAGTATATTATATGCATTTATGAATGTCAAAATGAACCACACTATTATGTATAACTATAATGCACTAATAAAAACATTTAAATAAAAGAGCTAGGAGACTGTTGCTGTGATTGAAGGCTAAAGTCACAAGAATATTGACTCTTGTTATTGGGAATAGAAAGTATGAATATGAGAAGCTCAAATGAAGAAGCAAAGAACATGGTCACTTTGGGGTTAAGTAATACAAGTAGAGCTGTTAGTAGTGTATCTCCTATGGCCATTCTGAGGAAAGGGACAATGGTTACAGGCTGGGAAGATGCTTTAAGAAAGTAAGGTAAGATTATGAAAGCTAGCCCTTTTCTCTCCCACCACCTGTTCTTCAGCAGTTATGTCTTTTGCTGAACTCTTTCTGACCTGGATAGATTACAGTGACCATTTCCTGGAGTGGGCAGTGGTGGTGTTGGGGGTCTCTGACTGCCTTTCTGGGGAAACTCATTTAACTGTGTATCTGTTCTTCAGTGGGCTGGTCTTCGGTTTTCTTAGTTTGTATTTTAACATGGACTAGTTGTAGTAATAATATGCAGAACAGCACATAATGCAATCTGTCATCCAACAGTTGGAAAACAGAGCCAGAAGGTTAATTCCTGGTGTGTGCAAATACTGATGGAACACTCCACAAATGGCATGTATTTATATGTAGGTCATTTAATGGATCATAATTTATAAACTACCTTGATCATAATCCAGCTAATGACAATTTTTTTTAATTAAAAGGCACAAGAGATGTCAATATAGAATCTCAATAAATGAGTAAATAGTTAAAGTCTACTTACTGCATTCAAGGTATTATGTGAGTACACAGGATTGTGAAGAATAGTTTCTGCTCTCAGAGAGCTTATACTTTGGATCAGAAGATACCCATGGGAGTGTAAATAAAAATACAAAAGTAATTAATTTAACATAAGGGTGTATAATTACCTAAGGCTTTGGGTTTTAGATAATAAGTTATCTCAAGAAGAATTAATTAATTTAAACAACAGCAAATTTAGTATAGCAGAGAGAAACATATTGTAAGAGCAGGGATGCATTTGTAGGGCCTCAACAATGAAGCTGGAAAAATTGCAAAGTCACTATGTTCATTTTCTGCTCCTTTCCTCCCTTCATGCTACTGGGTTTGCATGTGACTGACTGTCTATTGATTCTAATTCTAAATTTTAGCCAAAGAAATCTGATTAAGCTACTTAGATTAAGCATCCATCCATAGTCTAGCCAACCATGATTTGTATGATTGTGTAATATAAGAAAGCTATCAGTACTTGAGAGGTTCCCTTTAGAGAAGATATTCATTATAGTGCAAATATTTTGTTCAGAAATATCTAGCCTTATTTTACTACCTTTAGGTCAGGTGAACCGCTCAGATTCTTGACAATAGGTTTCTGGTTATATTGTAAAAATGTTGAGGACTTGTCATAACACCCCATGTTGTACTTCTCTTTCCTGTATGTCCAATTTTTCTTTTGGAAAAAAGTCTTTGTGGGATAATATGGGATTATATCTTTGTTAATTTTTATGAAATATAAGAGGCTGAAATTAGTATTAAGGATGGGTATATAAATGCACAGGAAAACTCAAAGTATATTGCTTATATATGATTTTCTCCTCAATTTTTAAATTATTTGCATTCTCCTTCATATTCAATTTACTTCAATATGCTGGGATTGGCAGGAAACATCTGGTTCTTCCAGAACATCATCTTATGTGAGTTCCCTGAGACAAAGGTGTGTACCCTAGGGGCTGGGATTGTGGCGCAGTGGTAGCGAGCTCGCCTAGCACGTGTGAGGCACTGGGTTCGATCCTCAGCACCACATAAAAATAAAATAAAGATATTAAAAAAGAAATAAGGTGTGTACCCTGGCTGTACATGAAACTATACACTACAGTTCAAATGGCTTGAACTGAATTCTGAGATGATCTTGGATGGTTTTGCAAACTGTCCTTGACATAATTTTGATAAGGAGGTAATATGCACAGTGAAGTGGCTTTGTTCAAATTTGCTTTTGAGAAGGATTCATCTACTGACATTATGTTAGTGCCTTCACCTCTCCTCTAGTTTATTTCTTAGAGTCTGCCAAACTTATTAGGAGGGCTTGTGAGAAATACATAAGACACTTAGGCTATGGTGCTTTAGTGTTAGGTTAAAAAATGGAAAGACACAGGATGAATCAAAACCAGAAAACAATCATGATTCAATACATCATTGAAAAAAAATTCTCAAAGAACTTTTAAAAAACTTCCATTAGGGAATTAAAAAAAAAAAAGGGAGATTGCTTTCATGTCTTTGTGTTCAGAAATAAAGTCAAGATACTTTTCTCATTGTTAAATGAAATTTCTCATTAGTGAAGAGCTGTTAATTTGTAGGGTTTAAAAGTAATTGGGAAATGTAATATAAGGAACAATTTTTCCCTTAAAGTTCAGGCATACAGCTCATTTGTTTCTGGAGAGAATGTGCATTCATTCATTCACTCTAGCCATTGAAGTTCCAGATGCTTGCTGATCTCAAACTAGGAAAATGAGAGAAGTGGAATTACAATGAGATTGCTGGTGTGAGGGAGCATTGCTCCTCCACAGCAGCTGGTGAGTGAGGCTGATGGGGCTGTGCTGTGAAAGTAAGACCTCACTTTGTTACTGTCTCAGTGGCAGCACATCAGTGCTTTCTGTGGCTGATGGGATGTAAGTGGTGTGCCCTGCCCACTTTTCATCTCAGTGGGGAGACTCCAGGGAGCTGGAAGAGCAACGGGTGATCTTATTCACTGCTGAGTCAATGCCTGGAGCCTTAGCCACATGCACCTCAGTGCCTCTCTGGGGTCACTGGCCTACTTGCTGATGGCACCCTCCATAAATTCATACATAACATTTTTATTAAGAATCCAGCAGTGGCTCAATACATTTATGTCAAATAAGCTGGATGTGCATTGATTTAGGACTCTGACAGATTTAATCAAAACAAAAGCTATCTAAAACTGAAGTAATGAGTGAAGCAAAAGCCTATGAAAGGCTTCTAAATCTATTATGTTGTCTAGATTTTAGAGTTTAGATCAAATTCTTCCTCTAGCTTGTCTTGGTTAATTCAAATGAGAGTTTTGCCTCAGTTGATTACTTTGTAAAAGTAATCATGGCGTGGTTATGATCGAATCCAGTCCATTTATTGTATATGTACTATGTGTAAGGTATTTTGCTAAAACCAAACTATATGTTTATAGCAGCACAATTCACAATTGCAAAACTGTGGAAGCAACCCAGATGTCCTTCAATAGATGAATGGATAAAGAAACTGTGGTACATATACACAATGGAATATTATTCAGCAATAAAAGAGAATAAAATTATGGCATTTGCAGGCAAATGGATGGAACTGGAAAGCATTATGCTAAGTGAAGTAAGCCAAT
>PVHX01010873.1:0-67536 GCA_004024805.1 Geosciurus inauris
CCGTGAACCAGGCAACCTGGACGACACGCGGAAGGGAGGAGAGGCGTTTCACACAGGGACGCGTGGGCAGGAGCGCTTGGGGACGCTGAAGGGACACTGGCAGAGAGTCTGGCAGGGTGAAGAGAATGTCAGGGCAAGGCAAAGGAGAGACGGGGCCACGCTGCAGAGCCGGCGCTCAGGGGCATCACACAAGACGGGGCCAGCCAGCCTGAGGACCGGGCTCTCCTCTCAACAAAAGCCACCAGCAAAGGAAAGGTTGTGAGCCACAGTGACACAGACAGAGCGCACAGAGACCCCCGGGAGGAGAAGCCCTGCAGGAAACCAAGCAGAGGACCAAACGTCCCCGAGCCCAGAACTGCGGGCACATGAGGAGTGAGGGGCGGAAGGCATGAGCAACTGGACTGGTGGTGACAGAACCAACAGGCAGGGGACACAGGACCAACAGGAAGAGGAAGGAAGGGGACACCTGGGGAAGGGCAGCTGAGGCTGGGAGATTCTTTGCCAAGGTTTCTCCCAGGAACCTGAAAACAAGAACCTGGAGCCCAAGATATAAAGAAGCCACCAAAATAGGGACCGCCCAGAGTGCTCAGTGTTGATGTGAAGCGTGGAACAGAGCCAGGAACAGTGGTCAGGCCTGTGATCTCAGCAACTCAGGAGGCTGAGGCAGGAGGATCTCAAGTTAGAGGCCAGCCTCAGCAAATTAGCTAGACCTTCTCTCAAAATGAAAAAAATAAAAAGGGCTGGGGATGTGGCTCAGTGGCTAAGCAGCCCTGGGTTCAATCCCAGGTCAAAAAGAGAGAGAGAACTGAACTGAACTGAGAGGGAGGAGGGGATCGCCTGAAGCAGAAACTAAGCGGAGGGAAGTCCCGCCTTCAACCCTGGTTTCACAGCTTTGAATAGAGTTGATGTTTAGGGAAGGCAGGAAGTGGCCTCTCTGCTCCTACAGGACAGCCCCATCCCCATCCGAAGCCCCAGACCCTCCCTGCAATGAACACAGGGGGAGATCTCAGGAGGCAGTTCTGAAAGTGGCCCAGCGTCTGGGGCTTGCTGAGCCCAAGACACTGCGTCAGGTCCCCTGAATTCCTTTCTGGTTTTAAAAACACCCTTGTTCCAAACATTTCCTGTCTAACCCAACTCCCGAGCAGTAGCAAAACGCGGCAGTGGCCAAAGTTGACCGCGCTGATTTCCAATCATTTTGGCAAAACAGCTCAGTCCACCCTCCAGGTTTGGGACACAGTTGGCATACAGAGCCTGCTCGGGGTTCGCAGGTCCCAACGAGAGCCTGCCACTCCAATGAGGCTGCCCCACGATGTGTCTCTCATGCCCAGGTTCAGGAAGAGCCCCTGAGAGGCAGAGTCACCGAGTCACAGGCAGGGCAGGTGGTGACATTCCCGGGAAGGCATCTGAGATCCCGACCACAAGGTGTGACCCGCACACACGTGCACACAGAAGAACCTCGAGGGGAGCCCCCTCTCTGGCACACACACTGAGCCATGACTGTCCCTGGAGACCTGGCCACGCCCAGCCAGTGCCAGGCAGCCACCGAGCAGGGGCTTTCCTGGCCCCGAGGTGCGGCTTGGCCAGCCTGCTCTACCGTGCAATTACAGAATCTATAAAACATCCCTTTGAAACTCCCTGGACGAGCGCCGGCTTGCACCCGGTAGTCGGCTGACTCTTTTACTATTTCCGTTATTGCAGGCGGCAGAAGGGAGGAGAAGACATCAAAACCCAAGGCACCGGCTGGGGACAGAGGAGGAGGGAGCTGGGAGCACCACGCGGGCAGCTCGGTGCTTCCCGTAGTCCACAGGGGACCTGGCAGCCTCGCCCACAGGTGGCAGCCACCCGACCAAGGTGTCGCCCAGGTACAGGCCAGAGGTCGAGGAAAAACCAGGGACAGGTTACATTCTTCCTCCCATCACCCCTTTGGGTGGAGTGTGGGGGCAGCAGGAAATTATTTTTTAGGAAAAAATCCTGGACAGGCTCACCTGAGAAACACTTTTTTTTTTTTTTTTTTTGGTCTGCTTTGAGCATTTCAGGAATCAGAGGCCCGTGCCAAGGAGGTGGCAGCAAGGCGGAACTGGCTGCTGGTGCACACGGCCAGTGAGAACTCGGGGCGGGGGGCGGAGGAGAGAGGGTATCGAGACGTCCCTGTCCATCTGCTGATGTCTGGGTGGCGGAAAATATTGAACTAAAAATAGAAAGTTAGAGAAAAGCTTCGGAGCAAAACCTGAAAGAGTATTGTATTTGAAAAGGAAATGTTAGACTGATTGTATAAAAATGGAAAACAGAATTCACATGTTCCATAATGATTCGTCTGTGTTAACTAAATATTGAGCTGAAATTTGGTGAAACCCTCAAAATAAGCCTCCCCAAGGAAGCTGGTGTCTTCAGGGAGCATCGGCATCCAGGGAGAGCCAAAGAGCCCCGGGGTGCCCTGCCCCCTCACCTGGCTGGCAGGACGCTCCTTCCCTTGATGAAATAAAGTAAAGAAATCATGTGCAGTTGATTCCTCGCTCCCAAATCCCAAGGCAAGCCCATTACCAGCATTCCTCAAACATATTTGCATATCTAGCGAAAAACAAAATCCAAACCCTTTCCAAGCTACTTCTGCTCGCCCGGGAAGCTATCAAGGCGGGCAGCTCGGCACAACCAAGAAGCCTCCTTTTCCTCCAGTGCCAGACCTCCGCTCAAATTCCTACCACGCCGACCACAATCTCGGGAGAGAAAGACCACCCTGTGTGTGTGGCAATTTGGTTTTTTACAGGCTCCCTTCTGACCAGACCCAAAAATAGCTAGGCCGTGCTGTGGAAAGCCTGACTCAGGGACTGTGCTGAGGGAGCAACTGGGCACGGCCAGCTCAACCCAACAGTCCCCGGCGGTAAAGCAGCCCACAGCCAGGCACACGTCGTCAAATGAGCAGGCGCGAATCTGGCCCAGCACCGCCAGCCGAGTGAATAATAGCATAAAAATATCAGAAAAAGAAAGGTTATGAAATTTCCTAACAGATGATAAATTGGTAGCTCTTCCCTACTTTCTGGAAAGGATTCAGTAACAGATTTGAATCTTGGGCTTTGATGCTTGTGATATGCAGGGATCCCAAGTTCAAGGGGAAAAAAAAAAACCCACACAGGAGTCATCTGCACACCACTTCACTTGCAACAGCGTCTATCCTTTGCCATTTACGCTAGAAATTATTGGGTTCCTTATTGAATCTGCTCTTATGTAAAACTACATTAAATTTTTAATGTTCAATCTCAGGGTCTTCCGTATGTCGAGCTCCCAGACGACTCATCTCTAGAAGATGAACCTACCTGCTCAGATTCCAATTTGCCCAGATAAACAGAGAAGGCACCACGGTCTGCCCCCTTGGAAGAGGGGCTCGGCACCCTGCCTTATGGCGCCTGTCTGCCGCCCGAGCTCTGGAGCTGCAGAGGAGGCAACCACTGTCTGTGGGGCCACCCACCACAGTGGCCGCGGGGGAAGCCCTTTCAGGGCCTGGCCTGCTGCCTGAAGAACCCCTGGGGACACGCTGGTGCCTGGGGCCCTTGCCGGCAGGAGACACCTTCCCGCCACACTGACAAAACCTTTAGAAGGGACCGGCCAGGAGTGGGCAGACTGGGAGGTGAGCCTGCCAGGAAGGCAGACCAGGAGAGGAGCCACAGGGTGCCCAGCAGGGTGACAGTGAGGGTACAGGACTGTGTCACTTCTCCCCAATGGGCAGCAAGTCAACAGGAGCTTCATGAGAAAAGAGGCCAAGAACCAGAGTCCACCTTATAAGGCCACACTCGCCCAGGAGGGAACCTGGCCAGTGGTCCTGGTGACTTACAGGTTCCACCCCACTGAATGCTCCTGCTGAGCCTAGAGAGGCGCTCAGCCCCGGGCTTCCTGTCTCCAGTCTCGCCATGACCCATGCCCATTTCACAAGGAGAAAAACCACGTGTCCCAAGGATAAGGGAGAGTGCGGGGCTGCCACGCTCGTGTTTGGGCAAATGGAGATGCGAGTCCTGGTGCACCTGGCCCCGTGGGCCCTGAGGCCTGGCTCCAACGGGGTTTCAAGAAAACACAGGCCAATGCTCTTAGGAACTCGGGTGCTCCCGACTACAAACTCCACGTTTCACAGGCCGAGCCCACCCAAAGAGGAGGGCACACCAACACCCATGCCGCACTGCTGTGTGGCCTGGGGTCCCATTCAGAATCCAAGCCTCTGGGCTCTTTTCTGACCAGGTTCTTCTTTCCTGGCATTTAGTCTGAGTTCACTGGGTGTGTTGTATGGAAGCTAAGGGCACGGAATGCAAAGGAAAAGGCCAAGCTTGGGTCTCGCTCTTTGCAAACCCAGCTCCCTGGTCTGCAGGTGGATGCCACCCCTCATGCCACCAGAGAGGCTGGGAGAACTTCCAACGCAAGCGTGGGGTCGGCAGGGCGACTACGCCAGGCTTAGAAAACCTAGTTACAGGAAAGGTCTCCTAAGGGCCAATTGATATCCTCACAAAGAGCTGGCCCCTGGATCACGTGCCGGGGGGGCTGCAAGTTCCCTGGGGCACTAGGCAAGGAGGACCACACGGGGTCAGCTATCAACCTCAAGGGCTGCCTGGGCACAGACCGCCAGCTGCAGGCCTGGGTGTGGCAAGCGGCCCCAGCACACATGCAGGGGTGTCCTGCCGGCTACTCCCCTGCATCTGTCCAGTTGATTTTTCCACCTCCGCCCAAGCCCAGCACACAGCTGGCTCCCGGACCCCTTCCCCTTCTGCCACCTCTGAGCCAGAGCTTGACCCTGTCCCCCGCCTTACATTCAAATCACAATCGGCACCCCTCCCGGGCCCTGGCCCCATGACCTGCATTCTTCTCTCTCTAGAAGCTTCCTTTTCCTGTCCCTCCCAGACTCAATCTGCTCCTATTCCACAGGGTCCCCTGGCTGCAGCCCCACCTGGCAGGGCAAGGCCTGGGCTGGCCCTGGCATCCGGCCTGCGGTTTCCAAGGTTTGGGTCTGGCTCACGGGGTGCCTGCAGTGGTAGAGACCTGGGATAAGGAGCACAGGGCTGCTCTCCACAGCCCCCCCATCTGCACACACACGCCCCAAAAGCAGCACTCCAGGCATCTCTGCTCTGAAGTCTAGCCCTCAACTAGCTCAACACTTAACTCTAAGAGGAAATGTGAACATGCTAAAAAAAAAAAAAAAGCCTCGATTTGGCGAGAAGCTGTTCTTTGCCTTGTTTCCAAGGATTCACTAGAGGCTGAGCCTTCGGAAAGACAAAGTAACAGCATTCTGAACAATCCAAATGGTCAGAATGCCCTGATCAACTTGTACCTGCGTAGGTCTTGTGGGATCCTCAGGTGCTACAAAGAAAAAAAAAAAAGAACTAGTAATTTGAGCCACCTGCTTTATCCTCTCTGATCCCCACAGAAGAAGAGCTAATCAGGGACAGCAGTAGATTTATATGGAAGAGTTCCACCAGCAAAGAGCAAAAGTCAAGTCATAAACTCTAGAGAGAAGTGCCCTGAAGAAAACCCAGCTGGTTTGCCTGCACGAGCCCAGCCACTTCAGGTATTATATTTAAAACTATAAAATCAAATGGTTAATGCCAGACTTTGATGTATCCCTTTTTTTTCCAAATGTACAGATATTACGCGTGTCCATCTGAAGGGGAGCAGTGCCTAGTGTTTGTTACTCTAACGCACAGGCTGTCCATCAGGGAAACGACTTCATAGTCCCACCACAACCCAGGGACACATTTGAAGACCCGGTCACACTCAGCATCTGACACAGACGGCACAGAGCAGGCGGCGGGGGAGACCGGATGATTTCTGATCATGCAAGGAAAAAAGGTCTATGCACCAAAATAAAATCCCACGCTGGAAACGCACACACTGTACAAACAGAATAAAAAACAGGTTAACAGGGTTCCATTTCCCTCCCTGGTGAGTAGGTCCTCCCGAGCCTGAGTGTTTTGACTACACAGGACTTTTAAAAACAAAAATGCATCATGAGGGCTGGGGTTGTGGCCCAGTGGTAGAGCGCCTGCCTAGCATGTGTGAGGCACTGGGTTCCATCCCCAGCACCACATAAAAAAATAATAATTAACAAAATAAAGGTATCATGTCCACCTACAACTAAAAAAAAGTATTTAAAAAAAAAATGCATCATGAAATATTTCTTGGGTGACGCGTGAAGAAGACAGCAGAGACCAAGAGTTGAGTCCTGGCCTGGAAGGAGTGTGTCCAGCTTGAAGCACCAGGACAAGGGCCCGCAAAGGCGCTTCACGTGCAGAAGCGGCACCTGCCAAGGGAAAAGTGCAGGAAGAGCGAGGCTAGTGCCCAGGCTCTCGAAGCCTCAGCCCCAGCCCGCGGCCCGCAGGACGTCGGCTCCAGGAGCCCCCTCCTTCCTGCTCTCTGCTGGGGCTCCACCTGCATGTGCACCTCACACTGCGCCTCGGGGGGGCTGCTGGGCTCACCCCCAACCACCCCAGCGCAGGGGTGCAGGGCTCAGCATGTGCCCAAGGTGCTGAATTTAAAACTGTGCGTGTGCACAGCGGGTCTATGCAAACTAAAGACGCACACACACAAGCACCCAACAGTGGTCCCTTCGTCTCCAAATGGCACTGGTTCCAGGAACTCCTCAGATGCCAAAGCCCAAAGCCCATGGGAGCTCAGGTCCCAGGTACAAAATGGCAGACGCCTTTGCACAGAACCCAGGACACTGCAATACACTGAAGTCTTCTCTAGACACTGTACAAACCTGGACACAATGTGAATGATACATAGGAGTTGTTACACTGTATCCTTCAGGGAACAATGACACCAAAATGTCTGTACTCTAGGTGTTCCTGCAGAACACCGCCACCACAGGCCGCCCATGGCTTCACTCAGAGGTGCAGTGAATCTGCAGGTGTGGACTCCGGTTGTGGAGGGCCAACCACATGTCCTCATGGACACTCGTGCAAATAAAATAGTGAAGTCAGAAGGAGACGTGGGCCGACCTCAGGAGAGGGGTGCCCTGCGTGTGTGTGTGCACACACTTGAGTGTAGGGGCTGGGCCCACCCTGAATGCTGTGGTTAGAGGGGACTTCTGGACGAGTGTGCCCCTGGGTGGTGGAGAAGTGGACAGCCCCCAACCCCCGTGCACACTTGCGTAGAGCGACCTGGAGAGTTCTCACACTCACCAAGGGGCCGGGGACCCTGAAACAGTCCAAAACCCTAACTAACCTACAGGCCCAGGTTGCCGAATGCTCAAGTGTCTCACGTACCACGTTTTGCTTGTCTGTTTTTCCCAACGGGCACCTGGCTTCTGCTTCAGTGGGCCACTGTCTCAGCAGACCATCGGCGCACCCTCGGCAACTGACAGACCCTGAACCACACGTGACGCAGGGCTCAGGTCATCTGCTGCTCCTTCTGCAGAAGAGCTGTTCTACAGGAGAGCCTGTGTTCATCCCACCAGGAACTATCATGATCGTGCAGACGGACGGGCACACCCTTGCACAGAGGTTGCTCAGGTAAGTGGCTTTTTTCTCTTAAGAGCTTCAAGGAACAGACTTGAAGACCAAAAACCAAAAATGTAACAGAGAAAAACAAGAGTGAAACCCTCCACATAGACTGGCACTCCTTTGTTCCACAACTTAAAAACCATGTCTGGACTTTGACCTCCAGGGACAGGGATTCCCACCCCAGGTGACTCTTCATCGCTGCAGTAGATGATCCCCAAGCTCCATTCTTGGAGTAGATTCTTCTAAACCTCAGACATCACAGTCTCCCCACCAGGAAGACGGGTCCCTCCGGGAGCGTGTTGTGCAAGGCCACCTGCAGCCCAAGTGTCCGCACTTGCAACGGACATACAGACGCAGCTTGGAGGGTCCAGGCTCTGCCCGCCTATTCTAGCCACAGGACAGTCCCTGCACAGGCATGGGGCCCAAGCACCAGGCTGTGGGACACACTAGCCCTGGGTGCATCACATCTTCTGGAGACACCACCATCGTCACCTCAATGTTCCTGTCCTGCTGTCCATGAGTGTGACACCCTCTCATAATCTGAGATCCTAGTTTCCGATTCATGGAATACCATCCCTATTGTAATACCACATATGTCCACAAAACCCTCGTGAATCGACTCACATCATCCTCCTAACATCACGAAGAGGACGCCTTCCAGCATTAACTTCATCAACCCAACAGTGTTAAACCAGCCGCACTTACAAACCAAGCCTGGAACACATCCTCCGAGAGGGACAAGAACACATCAAAATGCCAGGAGGCCACGTTCTGCTGCAGCCCAAGTACCGGGGAGGAGGACAAAGCCGGTCACCTAATCATGCGGCTTCCTGTAACTGACGCCCACCTGAAGCACAGGAAATGCCCTCTAGCAACCAGGGCAGCACGGGACAAAGCCTTGTCCTCGCCAGTCACGCCAGGGACAGTGCACGCGCTGCACTGTGTATCACTAGCGCCCAGGGCACAGGGCGCAGGCATGAAGCCCACAGGCGCGCTCAGCATCACCGCTCTGAACACAGGGTGCTGGCGCTGGAGCCTTTCACTGTCCGTGACGCACGATTCCACGTCCGGGATGGTCTGGTAAGGAAACGTGGAGCCGCACACAGGTGGAGGGCCAGAGGCAGCGCAGCCTCCCCTGGGCTCACCCCAGCCACCAGGCACAGCCAAGGCCTAGGTCCGGGCAGCGGGGGCACAGGACTGAGCACACGACACCCAGGCCATGCTGGGGCCCACACAGGCCGTCACAGACACCCCCAGTGGCTCCCGGGGTGCCTGCGCTTCTTCTGGGATCACCATCCGCCCACGGCCACCTGCTGGCCTCTGGGAGTACAAGGAGGCACGAAGCAGCCCTGCTGGCCGGACGAGGGCCTGGAGCTCCAGCGGGAGCAGAGACCAGGCAACAAAGCAGCTGCCCTGGGACGGCCAGCCCACGCAGACGGACAGGTTGGGCCCTGGAGAGCGGAACCCAGGCAAGGCCCACGATGCCCGACGGGAAGGCAGAAAATCAAAATGAGCTCCAACAGTGACAGAGACTCATTTTCATTAGAAACATGTTTCTGTGTGATTCCAGCCTAGACCTCGGCCCTACTGTTTCTATGAAAATAACGAAATAAAAATAAACAAAATGTCAGAATAGTTGATTATGCACTTGCCATGCTCAGTTGGGCACAGGAGCCCAGGGTGACATGGGAACACGGGGCTCCTGAAGGACAGGGCTGCCGGTGTGGCCAGGCTTCTTTATGAACTGTAGCTGGACAAAGGGGTGTGTGGGCTGCACCACGCCTCCTTTAAGGTGAACTCCGCTGGCCTAACATAACTGGTGATGTTGGACTACTTTTTAAAAACGTGAACCATCAACACGAGTCCTATTTCCGTGGATCTATCCGCCACGAGAGGAGCCTGCTGGGGCCTGGGCCGTGCCTGCCATCATCTCTGCTGGCTCCCGCGGCCCAGCGCCCAGGAGCCTCTGGCTCACAAAGCACGGCATCCTCGCCCAGGAGGGGTCTCAGCTTCTGGCCCCGTCCTCAGGGCCCCTCCACTTACTAATTCTGATCTCCAAGTACTGAGACTGTCCCTCCCTTGGGTCTTTGGACCCTGGCGTTGATGGCCAGGAGCTAGTCCTGCTCATGAGGCCCTGTGGGCCCATCTGCAAATAGAATTACATGGATTTAGGGAGGTTTCAGTCTAATTTGGTAAAGAAAAAAATTTTTTTAAAAAATAGTCTCCATAGATACCAGCTTTTCAACATATTGCTTTTCTGCTCTCCTGTTTTCTTACCCTGAGAATGTCACTGCAGAAGCAGAATATTTACAGTAAATGACACAGCGGAAGGGCTGAGCATCCCACCAGCCCGCCACAGCTCCGCTGGAGACCTCAGGGCGTGGAAGGCGTGGTGCGGGGCTCTCTGGGAGCCAGCCACGTGCGCCCCACGCTGGGTCTGCGACCTGTCGCCAGACAGCAGCCCCCAGCTCCCGGCTCCACCACACATCTTCCCCTCGCTGCCGCAGAAATGCCACAGCAGGTGACTCACTGTCCACGCTGGTGGCGGCAGGCAGAGGGGACCCCGGGCCTCCGGCACTCCCGAAGCAGGAGAAACCTGATCAGGCCACAAGCAGCCCAGGTCCTGGGGAACGCGCAGTCCCAGGGGTCAGGCTGTCCATGTACCAAGGGTCAGAGCTATGGACTGGTTTGGACCAGTTTGTTGTTCCAGCCCAGAGAGGGAGGGGAGAACGAGTCAGGGGCAACTAACTGTGAGGTCCTGAAGAGCTCCAGCAGGGCAAAGCGTCCAGGGGACAGGCTCCCCCACAAAGGAAGGGAAAGAGCATTTCAAAAGAAGCCACTCAATTATCACAGGGACCAAGAAACCCACCCCTGCAGATACATTCACAGAAACTGGCAGCAGCGCTCGACAAGGTGTCTGTACCCACGCTCACAGCAGGCCATTCACAAGGGCACCTCAGGTGCCCAAGAAGGAAGAACGGACCAACAGAATGTTCACGCCCCGTGGACACTCAGTGGAGCAGTATTCAGCCCTGAACAGGAAGCAAGTGCAGCACCTGCTCCAGCGTGGATGGGCCGCACTGACCCCATGTGAGTGAGATCAGCCAGGCACGAGACACATACTACGATTCCACGCATGTGAGGTCTCCAGACTACTCGAAGTCACTTTTCGGTTGCGCAGTGCTTGCCAGGGTCTTGAGGGAGGAGGACCTGCGGTCTAAGGGGTATACCGTTTCCTTTTTGTAAGAAGAAAAATTTGTGAACTGTGCGCAACAATGTGAGTATGCTTCATGCTCTTGAGCTGCCTGCATTAAAATGCTTAAAATGATAAACTCTGACGTGTATTTTACAATTAAAAATTTAAAATAGCGGTAGAGTGCTTGCTTGCCTAGCATGCCCAAGGTCCTGGGTTTCCTCTCCAGAACTGGGGGAAAAAAGAAAAAAAATGGAAATCAAAATTAAAAAGTAATAACTGGAAAATTACCCAGGACAAGACCTCATTCCTCACACTTTAAAGTGAAACTGGTTTGAAGCGAGCGGCAGCCGCCAGGTGCACGTGAGGACTCCTGCTGAGAGCCGCACCGGGAAGTCCTGGCTCATCGTTTTGTCAGGACCAGCAAGTTCACCAATCGAGGCACAACCCCTACGTACACCATGACCTGGATGGGTCCTCTGGTGGGGTGGCTTTCCCGTGGGAACCCGTGAAGCGTCAGAAGGCAGTTGGGGACATCACGCTGTGACCAGGCAGCACGGATGGCAAGTGTCTTGTAGAGAGGCCCGGGTGCTGCTATCCACCCCGCGAGGCACGGCCCAGGCCACAGCAGTGAACTTCCGGGCCCAGATGTCACCAGAGGGGAGGCAACCATCTGCACGGGTCCAGGATCAGCAAGCACGCTGCTCGGTGGACACGCGCGGCCTCCTGGACACGTGAGCGTGGCCGAGCACAGGGTCACCAGCAGGCCAGGCCAGGGCTGTCTGCTTGAGGAGTGACCCTGCCATGTCCGTAGAGTCACTGACCCCTGGCGTCCCAGTGCGTCCCCTTCGTGAGCTGGTGGCTTGACAACACCAACCTGCTGGAACCCTGGAAGACGTCTCTCAGTTGGGAGGGATCGGAGGGGAAGCGATCTATATCATCGAGGGTACTGTCCTTTCCCTGAGTCTGTGGTTCTGCACGTTCCCTGCGTAGAGAGGCCTCGACGACTCAGGTCCTGCCACTTCCTTCACCAGTCCCAATGCAGAAGTCACTCCTAAAGGACTCGGAAGAGTTCCCTTGCACTGAACATCTCGGGAGACAGAGCCAGAGACATGTCTAGCTACCACCTCTACCTACGATGCTGTTCTTCCCTTGAACCATCTGGGGAACCTCCATTCATGCCTCCAAACTTGCTCCAGCTCAGTGTACCAGTTCCATCAAGCTGTCTCATACATCCTAGATGCCGACGCCTTCTCCATCCTTCACCAGTTCTACATTGTGACACCCTTGCATAACTCTTCCTTTCTTTTCCTTTTTTTGGTACTGAGGATGAACCCAGGGGTGCTTGACCACTGAATCACATCTGTAGCCCTTTCTATATTTATTTACAAATAGGGTCTCACTAAGTTGTTAGAGTCTGGCTAAGTTGCCGAGGCTGGCTTTGATATTGCAATCCTCCTGTCTCAGCCTCCCAAGCTGCTGGGGTCACAGGCGTGTGCCACCGTGCCCAGCTCAACATCCTGGTATTTCAGAGACTTCTCCACATGAGTTACCTGACTCAGGGACGGTGTCGGTCTTTGTACACACTTTGTGTATGACAACAGATCCCCAAAGGGAGGTCAAAGCAAGCCTGCGCCTGTGCCTACTATACTCTGAGACAGGAGAATCACAAGTTCAAAGCCAGCCTCGGCAACGGCGAGGCGCTAAGCAACTCAGTGAGACCCTGTCTGTACATAAAACACAGAATAGAGCTGGGGATGTGGTTCAGCGGTCGAGTGCTCCTGGGTTCAATCCCCAGTACCAAAAAAAAACAAAAAACAAAAACCCATCATCTACAAATAATATGAAACTACTATCCCCTTTCACAAAGGAAGACATTTAGAAGTCAAAACAACAAACCTGCACATCAAGAGATCAAGTAAAACAGGGACAAAGATCGGGACACTGACAGTCCCCTCTGGATTTTGTCTTGTTCCCAGGGCACTTGCAGGAGGAGGGGTGGACACAGCAGGTGCCGTCTGCACAGCCTGGGGTCCCCGGGGAAGAGCCCGGGTGCCAAGGTCCATGTGCACGCACCAGCCGAGCACGACATGGACGATCCTGCACCGCGGCTTTGGTTTCACTGCCTGGTTTTGGTTTTGTCCATGGCCACAGCCACACACAAAGTCGGGATCCATCAAAGGTACAGGTCAAAGCACAGGGACCACCAGGAGGACCAGCTGAGGTGGGGACACTTGGGAAAAATTCCTCAAGCTGGGGACCGGCTGCATCCTCCTGGCTTAGTCCCCAGGCCAGGAGCTGCAGCAAGCCCTGCAGGAGCTTCTGACACACGCCCTCCGCGGTTCCCGAGTGGAGGGCTCAGCCTCCCTGGGTGCCCTTGCTGGGGAAGCCCCTGCCCTCCCGGGCCCCTGCTCCAGGTTGCCAGTGGCCCCGATCTGCTCTACCAGGTGGCCTGTGATGTGCACAGTGCGAGGGACCCAAGGGGTTGAAGGAGGGGTTGAGAAGCTGCGGGCGGGATGGGTGGTGAAAACTTTCACTTTACATCCTTTTCTATTTTTCTTGGCACATATGTATGTTAAGAAAAAACATACAACACGTATGTCCATAAAGAATGAAGACTGTTCCCCATTCTCCAGCATCACAGGGTCTTACGATGACTCAAGAAAGTACCAAAATAACCTGGACGGCTTCCCCTTTCATCCTGCTCACACTCCACATGGCTCCCCAAGGCAGAAGGCACCCCAGCTTCCTCCCTGCAGCTCGGCACAAGGCCTGCCCCAGAGGGGCTCCTCCAGCCAGCTGGCCCACCTGGCCCCTAACCACGTAGCTCACTGCCTAAGCACTGCAGCTCCTGACTGCGCCCCAAACCCGCTCTCCCCCAGACACCCGCACAACTCCAACTGGCCCCGGCTCCCACTAACGAACAGCACCAACCACAGCCTGCAGCACGTGTCCTGGGCCCACTTCCCTGTTCTAAATGCCTAATGATTATCACCGAGCCTGAGCACCTCCGCAGGGAGCTGCGCCCTCCTGCCTGGCACCTGGCTCCTGGCCTCCTGCACGGGTGTGCTGCACAAGCCTTCCAAGTACAGACAGGTTACACTGTCGCTCCAAGTCAGAGCACAGGCCTCCAACAATCAAGGATTTTTTTCTTTTTTCTCTTTTTTTTTTTTTTGGAGAAATGATCAAACCCGGGGGTGGGGACAGAACTTCCTGCAAGAAACCGCATCCTGAGCAAGCATCGCCACCGCTCACTGTAAATAAACACTCCCTCCCTGCAGCACTTCCGTCGACTGTCAGGCCCTGGCTCCAGCAGCCCTGCAAGTCCACACAGGAAAGGGGAGGAAGGAGAGCTAGATGGCAGATAGCAGGTTTAATTTGCTTCTCGCTGCGGTTTTCGGTTTTCGGTGGTGGGGCGCTTCCAATTCAGCAGGGCCCCCAGCGCCTGGAATCCCGCCTGGACCCAGTTTTCCTGTTAACCTTCGCACCCTGAGAGGACGGGCCAGCCTGCTGCGGGCCAACCCAGGGCAAATCTTGTTCCCCCATCAGATAAGCCCCGCACGGCCGCTGCAGACAGCAAGGCCCCGGTCCACAAGGGACACTCTGAACAACAGGCTCTGCTGTAACTCAACCCCGGGGGGGCAGCGGTGGGAGGCTCAGCCTCGGGGACCAACGGTGGAGGGTTCAAGAGGGAAATAAGCCAGTGACCTCAATTTTCAGGAAAAGCAGCCCAAGAGATCTGCTCCTCTGACTGCAGTGTGCAGGCGGCCAGGGCCGCAGAGATGGTTCACTGCCACAGCGGCAATCCCAGCTACTCCTCGAGTGTGGATGTACGGCGGGCACATGCCTCCTCACCTCTATCCTTCGTGGTCCTCGGTGGCAGGTCCCAGAATCTCCATGCTACAGATGAGGAAACCCAGTTTGGTAGAACTATAGGAATACACATTGGTTCCCAAATGTAAATAGCAAAATCAAGGATTCAAGGTATGCCTAAATGAGGGCTGTCATGAACAGCTGGGAAGGATGTGCACTGCACAACTCCAATACATGTACATCACTGGCAATGTAAACAGCAGCCTCCACTATCTTGCTTAGCAGAAGTCTATTACTTTAGCCATGAAATATGCTATCCCTGAAGTCTCTGAAAAATAAAAATGACTTCAATCCAAAGAGGTTCTCAAGAGTTTCTTAAGTAGTCTAAAAGCCATACCATTCAATAAAGTCAGTCTGCCCTCTTGTGAGGGCCGTCCTGGGCTGACTTCCCCTCTGGCTCTGGTTCCCCATTGTCTCTGTTATGGGCTGGAACCCCAAGTCTTTTTTCGACGTCAATGAGAAAACCCATCTCTGGTCCCTTACGGGTAGGTGATGAAGGTCTCCAGGCTCAGCAGAGGAGGGTGGCGGATGGCTGAGGAATGGTCAGGCTTTCCATGCCAGGTCCCTGGTTGTCACAGGAAGCCGCCCCGGGGAGATGGGGGCTCTGCCGCCCTGAGCCTGGCTCTGTAAAAGCTGCTGTCACTGGTGGGCACCCCATCTTTGTTTAATAACCACGGAAGGGCAGGCTGAGGCTCCGTGGAGGGAGTGGCCCTGGCCACAGGGCAGAGGAACGCGACGTGTCGTTGGCAGCCCCCGAGGAGGCAGGGAGGTTAATGAACAGCAAAGAGCCTGTGGGGGATGACGGGGCAGGAGACCTCGTCAACCCTCCGCAGAGAGGACACACCGGGGAGCCACTGCCTCCCACAGGCCTCCAGAGGGAGAGCATCCCCACGGCACCACGGGGCGAAGCTGGGCTGGCCCGGCCAGCGACGGCCACACACTGAAAAAAAATTAAATGAATAAAAGCAAACAGGAAGCATTGTGTGGGGCAGGAAGTGTCCTTGACGCTGCGGTGTCTCGGAGGCTCCTGTGAAGCCATGTTCTTACAGTTCACTCGTAAGAATTTAAAGACAAAATTGTACGCCTCGTAAGTCTCCGAAGAGCGTGTTTTCCTGGGGATCCCATTGTGCGGAGGGGGTAGGCCGCTTCCAGAAAGTTCCATTTGTTTAAGAGATTAAAAAAAAAAAAAAAACTGGCACATTCCAGAAGCGGAGCTGCATGTTCCTTGGCAGGACCGACTGGCAACATGACTGTGCCCACACCCTGGTGGACACAGGGACCCCTCTTTCAGGACCTGCTTCTCCTCTGAGCCGCAAACCTAGATCACACGGAGGCCAGAGAGGTGCCTAGGTGAACGGGACAGGCAGGAACCCAGCTGAGGGTGGCACAGGCCCCGACCAGCACCTCCTCGATGGACCCTGGCCCGGAGACCCGCCCTGGCCAGGAGACCCAGGAGAGCAGGGCCCGTGGAAGCACTTCAGCCAGAGTACCCTCGCGTCAGACTCGGCGTGCTGGGGCCAGACACCCTCACCCGTCTCTGCAGACACTGATCGTATTTATATCTGGCCACTACACTACCAGGCCCTGCGCATCCAACTGTCCCAAAGAGCTGCCCACCACTAAGACCCATTTAACAGCTGAGCAGCTCAAGTGCGGGAGGTCCTCCTGGAGCAGGGCCGTGACTTAGGCTATGGCTTAGGTGTGAAGCCTCCCCGAGGACCCTGAGTCAGAGGCTTGGTCACTAGCCCATGGCACTACTGGGTGGTGGTAGAACCTTCCAGAGGTCCAGCCCCATGGGAAGAAGTGAGGTCATCAGGGCGTGGCCTTCAGAGTTACCAGGATCCCAGCCCCTTGACCTTCTTCACTGTCTGGCCATGTGCGGAGGCCTCCTCTGCCACGGGCCCCTCAATGACATATTGTCCCAAACAACAGGGCCAGCACTGAAAGCTCTGTGACCGTGCACCCAGGTGACCCCTAGTCCTTGAGATCATGGAAGCATTCTGTCACAGTGCGGGGGAGCTGACTGCCACCACAGGCAGCCAGATGCCAGGGCACAGCCAGATCCGAATGCCGTCACTCCAACGGAACAGGGGACCAGGTAGCTCGTGATGTCCAAGCACAACCTGCCCCACGTCTCACTTCTGCAGGGGTGAGACCATTAAGGGCTGTGTCCAGCGACCACGCAGGAGCGGGAGGACCGAGTGGAGAAGCTGTGGGCAGACCACGTGCAGACGCAGGGCTGTAACAGGAGGCTGATCCACGCCGGGGCTGCGCCCTGAAGGCACCCACGCAGCAGGACCCAGCACAGGAGCGCAGGGTCTTTCCTGTAACTTCATTCACCTCGAGAACTCACCAGGATGGAAGGTGATACCGTCTCCCTCTCCTGCGTCCTATTCAAGATCACAGAGAAATTTCATGGCTTCAGAATCAGCCAGAGACAAGTGTGGACAGGTTCTGAGAGAAGAACCTCACGTGACTCATCCTTCCAGTTTGCTCAAATGGATTTCAGCTTTTAGGGAAGAGGCCTCATCCACAGACACCACACACAAGGCCATGCCAGAGCTCAGGGAACCCACCTTCACCGGTGGCCCCTGACATCCCCTGCCAAGGAACATGAATGTCGTCAGCTTGGGAGGGAAGCCGGGAGGCTACTGATGTGGAAGATCTAAGCAACACTCTGGAGGCGCGTCCCACTCCTCTTCCCCAGGCAGACAGTACCACAGTCATGGCCACTGAGCTCGTGCAGCCTGGACACAGTTCCCGCAGAGGAGGAGGTCTCTGGCGTTCACAGCACTGGCTCGAGGATCAGACTCTACCCTTTCCAGACTGTGAACTTGGGCAAATAACTTAATATCTGCAGGCAGCAATTCCCTCGTCTATAAACCAGTGGGTAATAATGGGACCTGCCAGATTGAGTTTCCTTCGAGGATAAAGTGGGAAGAATTCAAAGACGGCCCTTCCCGAGATCCCCCTTGGCTGGCAGAGGTGGCTGCAGTGTCCATCAGAGGCAAAAGGTCATTTCTGTCGACTGCTGCAGTGCCTGTTATCAATCTCTCTGCTTTGAACACTACGTTACCATTTCCACAAATTCAGAGCCAAATCGTTGCCAAGCACTAACCCTTCAAAACCTGCTTTGCAAACTCCAAGCTGGTACTGCCGGCACACGTCTCCCTCCGAGGGCCCTGCAAGTGCTCGACTTAACAAGGTGTGGAGCAGTTTGTTAGCTAATGTCAAACCTTAGCTCCGGCGGGATCCAAGAACGAAATGCATGTTATGACCAGACCCAACACAAAACTGCCCTTCCGTTCAGAAAAGGAATGCCTGCCAATCTGGGAAAGCTGCATGGAAAATGGAATCCACAAGGTCGTCTGATGACATCTGTACATTTAGGTATGAAAATCAGGGCAGGTTACAGAAGGAGCACAAAGGGGAAGGTGCTTACTGAGCTCAAGGATTTCTCCTTTCCTACTGCAGAAATGGAGGAGGGTCCAAATACATGGAGGCAGCAGGGCACCTGGGGTGCAAAACTGAAGGAGATGCTTGCTCTGGGGGCCATGCGGGTACAGGGGCATCATCCGAGATCATATGCCTACGTCCATCTTGCACTGCAGGTTCCTTGCCTGCCTCACTGAACTCAGTGTTAAACAGAGAAGGAGATGAAATGTAATTTCCATGTGTCTGTGCAGCACCTTGCAAGGAGGCTCCATCAACGGACAGGTCACTTCACTCCTTTGGAGACCAGAAATTCATGGCAGGGAGCAGCCTGGGCAAAGGGCAACTTCCCAGAACCTCACCAAGTTCAAAGGCAGCTCTTTGCCACTTTGTGACCGTTTCCTTCCATCGACCCCCAACAACCTTCCCATCCTCTCCCACACCAATTAGGACCATTCCACAAACACCAGGAAATCCCATCCGCAGACAGCATGTTTTGCCCGCCTCGCCCCCGAAGGAGAGCAGGACACTGTGCAAAATTAAACATGGTCCCTTGCTGACCGTGTCCTCTGGCCACTGGAACCAAGGGCCCGTGATGCCTATCGAGAGCTGTGTGCAAAGAAATCATTGTTTGATTTGGTGAATATTCATAGGTTTTTAGAAAAACTAAACAATAACAAAGGGTAACTTAACACAGCCTACCACAGATCTATGGAGTCTGAGGTAAGTGAAAGGTCCACGCATCTCAGAGAGGGATCTGCAGTCCCTGCTCTCCGGCAGGGCATTTCTTTCCCAATAGACCTAGAAATCGAGCATTAAGAAGGAAAGGGGCTTCTGAACACCCAAGGCCTTCAGGACCTTTCTGAAGTTTCCTGCTTTTACCTCCAAAGCCTCATTTACAAATAAACATGTTTCTGAGTACGTAATACACTAGGGCGAGAAATAGGTGCAGGACAAAGAAAACGGTCCCTGTGCTGGAGTCCACGGGTCCATGTCCTCGCTTCACTTCTTCAGCAGAAGCCACTTGGGTTTGAATTGCTAACCCAACACATTCAAAACTGAAAAATGACAGGTACGTCTCCCCGCGCCTGGCGATTTTCAGACGTCTCACTACGATCTGAGCAGACTCACCGCAGGAGGAGGGTCGGGAGAGACAGGGATCCAGCTGCCCCGCTCCTGACCCCCTGCACTACTGCACAGCAGAGCCACAGCTCATGGCCAGTGATGGTCACTATCTAAGGCCACACCATGGCCATGCAGTCCTGTTTGGGCCTGTATGCGTGCCATGCAGGAAGCAGTTGGCGTGTGGGGAAGCATGACCACGTGGCCACGTCCTGTTCTGAGCACGAGAGGTCTCCATGTCTGAGACCTGGTTGTCCCTCCTCTGCCTGCAAAGAAAGCCCCGTGCCCTGTGTCCATTCCAAACACAACTGCAGGGTGTCCGAGAAGGTCCTGACTAAACGCCGCAAAATTCAATTTCTGGAGGGAATCCGTGACCTGATTGCTTATTGTTTAAAAGGGAGGGGAAAATAAACAATTTTATAAAATCCTCTTGTTTTTTTTTTTCTTCTGGTTTTGTTTTGTTTTTGAAGACCTAATTACGTACTAAGCAAGAAGTGATTTTTCCCTCCTGCCCACATTTTATGTTTTGGGTACTTCCATTTCACGTCCCTTGACACCTTTTCCAATAATCCATCTACTTGATATTGGAAAAGCCTCACATGAATAAAACTTTACAGCACTACAGGAGTTTAGCCTGCCGCTGACATCCCTGGCCCGTTCAATTCTGCAATTCAATCAAAATCAAATCTCAAAATCCTCTTGTCAGCCAGCACAGCTCTCATATGCCTGAGCCTTGTGTCGGGATAACTGCATCCAATCTTCCCCCCAAGCAGTGCTTATATTGTTTTATTACAGTTCAATGAGTGGAGTTCAAAATTACACACAGCTGCCTACTCCCGCGCACAGGCTGGTTACGCATGGACACGAGGATTGCCCACCCGGCCTGAGATCATTCACTGACTGGCTGGCCAGGGGGACGGCACTCGCCTTTGTATGGAAGACACCCTGTCTGCTGGATCTGAAGAGGGTGATGTTAACAGATCAGTGCTTTATAAAAGGATTGTGGAAGCCCAATGAAATGCAGCTCAGAGGCGCTCCGTGTCAAGCATGTGGCCACAGCACATAAAAGCCAAGAGGGCCTGAGCGCACAGTCCTGCTTAGACAGCTAGGCGGGGAGATGGACAGGTCGCAGGGGAAGACGTCTTCAGGAATTTTTATATGTGTTTTAAACGATGAGGCTTCATTTAAATGGGGCTTTTAAATACCCCCAATAATCCTTTCATTGAAACAAAAAGATACAACACAGAGCCAATTAAGTGCAATTGAATCTGGTGAAAAAAATGCCGTGATTAAAACACCAGTAGCGTGGGAAATGCTCCGACGAGCCGGGGAAAGCCAGACACCATCACTTCCACACTGGGACCGACATGCTGAGTGGTCATCCGTTTTTAAAAACAAAACAAGGAGTAGAACAGAGCTGGGACCATACAGAAGGCCAGCCAGGTCTTGTCTGGGTGGCATTTAAGTGACCCAGTCATTACCAAACAAAGGGACTTTATTTGCCAAAGCCCCAAATAAAAACATACGTGTCAACTCCAGGCTGCCCTGGGTTGCTACCTCTACAGGTAAACCAGCAAGGGCCCTGGGCACAGCCCTCCAAGGAACAGGAATCACACCTCTCTGTATCAAGGCCACCCCCTGGGCAGGTGGCCACGAACTTCTCTCTGTGGCAAAGCCAATGCCCATCAGGTAAAGGGCACGTGCAACTGTGAGATTGTCACCTGCAAGGGCTTTAAAATTAAACACCCTTGGGGGCCCTAAGACAAATCTATATTGGTTGCTAATATCTGCCCCCGTGTATTTTTTAAAACAATGTCATCAGGAGGGGACTCTAAAGGGAACATGAAAGCTCTCTCACACAAAATCCCCTTACTCACTACAGAAATTAGTCTCAAACACGTTAGTACCCGGGAAGCCTCCCCTCCAGGGCTGAACACAGGTCTACTCCGCTGCATCCACCCTGCAGGTAAACTCGGAGCGCAAGGGGACTCCCCTGCAAGATATCTTACTTCTTCGTGACATGGCAGATTCACAGAGCTGGTCAGGCAAGATGGAGACAGTTCGGAGCCAACATAACAGGGGAGGAGTTTCTGGAGGTAACGGTTTCTCCCAGGGATGCAGGAGGCGGCTCAGGCTTCCTGACCCACACGGGGCTCCTGTGCTGTTTTCCTATCTGCGAGGGCTGGCCCTGGGGGGCGGGGCGTGTGTATCTGAATGTGGACACTGCTTTGGTCGAGACCTGTCGTGGTGTGATGGTCACGGAGCCGGGGTGCCTGCCTCCCTCCCAAGCAGCGAAATGTGACTCTTTGATAGTTTTTCAATTGCTGAGAAAATCAGCTGGTGTTCCCAGAAAATGGAAATGCGTTCCACAGACTGGCCCTGCTCCCTTTCTTCCCCTTCTCCACAGATAAAATGAACAAACCTCCATGGAATTTCAAGAACGCGTCTACCGCTTACAAGGGATCACTCCACGCTCTGGCATGTCTAGGAAACACCAGGGTGTCTGACATCAGGGCTCAAGGTCCTGGCCACCATGGGCTGGGGTGGGCAGCAAGGGCCCCCTCAGTAGGGCCCCCACTTTTGGGTCCCCGTGCTGCGCACCCCCCAACCTTCCCCCTTCCTTAAATCACCTGTGTCCCCATCCCAACTGGGGTTTGAGCCCCTTGGAATATAGGCTCCCTCAAGCGACTTCAGCACCACAGCCCCGTCCCACTGGGTGAGCTCTGCACCAGTGCCAGCCAGTGTTCCCACAGGGCCTACTCTAACACTCTAAGGAAGGTGACTAAGGAAGCAGAGGCTCCAGCACAGATCCTGGGGCCAGTCCCATAATCAGACACCAAAAAAGCTCATCCTCCCAACAATCCCATCCCATGATGCTTGCTGGGCTACAGTCACCAGTTCAAATATGAATTATGAGATGCTCTGTCCAGACTAGCTGACATGTGCCGATGGGTATTCTGAGTCCTGGTTGCCTTGGTTATCTCGACAGCCTGAGGAGATGGACGGCGTGACTCAGGCTGCCCCACAGCTCAACAAGGGGTGGGCTGCAACAGGATTTCAACATGGGGCTAGGAACAGCTGGTGCCAGTGTGCTCCTGAAGCTCACTGGCAACCAAACCCACCTCCAAGGGCACACCCCGAGACCTGGCCAAAGCCATGAAGGTGATCGATAGCATCCTTGTGATCTAGAATCCTGTTCTCACTGAGGAGATAACACACCTTCCCTAAACTGGTAATGACATCGTCAGCTGAACCCATGGCCACGCTTCTCCAACAGCCAGCCCGAGTGTAAAGGGAGCACCCAGATACACACCAAGCTCCAGCACCAACCTCAGGGTCCCCGAGGAGACCAGAGAGAACACAATATAGCCAGGCACAGTGGCACACACCTGTAATCCCAGCAGCTCGGGAGGCTGAGGCAGGAGGATCACAAGTTCAAAGCCAGCCTCAGCAACTTAGTGAGGCCCTAAGCAACTCAGTGAGACCCTATCTCTAAATAAAACAATAATAAAGGGCTGGGGATGTGGCTCAGTGGTTAAATGCCCCTGGGTTCAACTGCTGGTACAAAAAGAAAATAAAAACAAAATATAAAATACTTAAGGAAAGACTCCCTTCATCCCTTTTCACATACAGACATTGTCCTAAAAGCTTATCAGAAACCAGACGCCTGTGCTGGAGAGAGCAGAGCAAGCTTGAAGGGGAACTTCGGAACGATGCCCTCTATTTCCACCAAACCACCTCGCCTGCCATCCAATCCTTGACTAAGCAAATGTTTATATTGCAGTGAGAAGATCCTGAGTTAGACTGGGGAAGACGGTTACTTCTGCACCCCTCCAGGAGGGCCCTCTCCACTGACCAGGAGCTTACAGCCACACCCGCTCTGCTTCCCACTGAGAGAAGCAGCCTCCCACAGGGCACAGGGAGCAGAGGCCACAGGGCCACGTCAGGGTCTTTGTGCTTCCCCCACCCCCCATACCTGAGTAGCACAGTGGGTATTTTCAGTTTTTGTGAAGATGTTCCTTGCTGTTCACAGATGTGGTTATGCACCCAAGGAGGTACCAAGGAAGAGGGAGGCCCGGTGCTCAATCACGAACCACGGACACAAAAGCTCCCAGACAGCCGCCTGCCAATGTATCCTTCGCTTCCAAAGACTCTGCGATATAGGCCATTTGACACTGGGGCTCCGAGTAGGGCCCCGCCTAGCCGCCTGCACATCATTAGGGTGTTGCTAAGGATGCAGGGCCAGCCCCACCCTAGACCCAAGAGGTGAGGCCCTGCCAAGCAACCAGAGCTACAGAGGTGGTCACTACACACACCAGGCTCCAGAAGACTGCTACAGGTCACAGCAAGAGAGAATCCCCAGCGTCCAGAACACAGGGCAGCATCTATGCAACGCCTAGATGAGAGATTCTGGGCCCATCTCAGACCCACCAAATCAGAATCCCTGGCACCTGTAGTGCTGGGACTGTTCCACCTTGAGAACTGCTGAGCATCTTCACATGGGCATCTCCTCTGCCTTGCGTCCACAGGTAGATCCAACAGATTGTTCACTAGATTGACATGTGTAACTGCATCATGGGCAAAAACTTCAGAAAGTACTGTTTCCTCGGAGTGGACAGGGCAGAGAGCGGCTCTGGGACTCTTGTCTCTCTCTACAGTCGATATTTTAAGAGGAAATGTGTGCGCCATCAGTAACACGCACACGTCTGCAGTGCTGACCTCTTCACAAAATGACCAGCACCAACCCCCTGAGAAATGCCCATCCCTAGGCACAGAGCCCTCCAAACAGACAGACCAGCTAAGGAAGAAAAGTGCTGTACTTAAATCTAATATTCACTTTGTCTGGGACCAAACCAACTAATTTAACAAGCAGCAATAAATAATCTGTTATATGTTAGCTTTTAGACATTAAATACCGTTCCCTTTTAATTAAAGAAAATTTGAAAACTAGCTCTCAAAGGGATCCTAAATAACTCACTTAAATGTTTAAGAAAACACTGCGTTTGATACAATCTGGGTAAAACTAATGATCAAAACTTAAAAGTTGGATGGGGCGGAATTTCAAAGAATTAGCTAATTGCAACGTGAAAGAGACACAGAAGCATGAGCCCCTCTCATTTCTTGCTTTTAAAGGTCCGATGCTAGACTAGAAGCCCAAAGGTTTCTGTGGCTGTGGTGATCACACATGCAACGTTTAGACACTGTGAAGGATCACACATGCAATGTTTCAATTTCCCCGAGGCAGGTGCTGGACAGGCAAACAGCTATCGGAGCTAGTTACAGGTGACCCATCCGGCAGGAGCCACTGAAAACTAACCACCATTTTACTTTTCAGTTAAAATCGTCCTTTTTCATTTAATTAAGTTATTAAAATATGACTATAATCCGACCATATTCATAGCACGATGGAGCAGGCCTGGAGGCGAAGGACTTGGGCCGCCCAAAGCCACACCAGTCTGGGGAAAGGGTGGAGGTCTCAGGCGAGAACTTCAGTCGCCCCTGCTTTGATTACTAAAGCACCTGGGGGACGGTGCCCCCCCCCACATGGAAGTACACAGCGTGGACGGCAGGCCCAGGCCCACAAAGGAGCCTCTTGCTTCCTGGCGGAGCATGTGGGCAGCAGGCGCAACCCACAGAGACAGAGACAGCAGGACCCACTGAAGTCGGGCAAAACAGGAAATCTGAAGAAACTATTTCTGCAATGTAAATAAGGTTTTCTGTTACTTTCATTATCACAGAATCACAGGCGCGCCATTCAACGACAGGTGCTGGCTTTTCAACTAATCGTGAATTTCTCAGCACGTGAGAGCGAGTTCGCAATACGCAGAGCTGGTATGTTGCACAGGAGTTGTTCTCATCAGAATACCAACCATAATCACTTTCAAGGGCTCCTCTTAACCCCCAGTCCTCCCTGGCCCTGGAGAGACCCCGGAGGAGGAGACTGCTGGGTGCACCAGGTTTGGGACTGGGGACGATGCTTTTGTCTTTCTTGAATTCCTTTCTTTGGAAGATAGGGAGAGGTACACCTGCTACTTCACCAAGATGCTGTAAGATACCCAATTACACAGGGGCTGAAATACGGTACGTGCTAAATGCACTGAGGACTTTTATTATTAACAACAAAGTAATCCTACTCTCAAACCGAAGAACTATCAGTCTTTTTTTTTTCCTGTGATAATTATGTCAACTAGTATCAGTGGAAGAGAGTGTGCAGGTTATTACTCAAGAAATGCCCATATGGAAAAGACTGCCCTGGTCACTTATCCCAGAAACATGGTACCAGGAAAGAAAACGGAATCTAAAGGCTGGTTCTCACCATAATTGTAAAGGCGGGCATGAGAGACCACTGGCAGAGGGCTGGGCTGTTGAGGCAGGCCTTTCCTGAGCGACGCACCTCTCCACCACACTTGTGAAGATCTTTGCTAATCCCCACCTAGAGACTTTAAAAGGAAAAAAGCAGCATCCAGAAATCCACAGAAATAAGAATTATAGTAGCATTATTCTGCATAATACAATAATCTACTTGCATATCAATACAATTTTTAAACATTTAAATTCAATAAAATACTAGCCAAAAAAGACAGCCTGATATATTTATACATACCAGATTCAAGAAAATCCATACCAGTGCGGGACACACCTGGTTTTAGAAGATCTATGGATATCATGACTGTTTTTTGTTTTTTTTTTTTTTTTAGTTGTAGATGGTCAGATATCTTTATTTTATTCATTTGTATGTGGTGCTGAGGATCGAACCCAGTGCCTCACGCATGCGAGGTAGGCGCTCTACCACTGAGCCACCATCCCAGCCCTCATGACTGTTTTATTGTAATGCAATTTCATTATCAATTCATGTGGCCCATATTTTCACCCAAAATCACACATTCTCCCTCTCTGCCTGGAGAGACATCAACCATCCTCAGAAATCACAACAGAGATCCAAGTCCCCTGGGACAGAGCCACCCCATGAACAGCAACAACTTTGTCCAAGTGGAAGCCAAGGCTCCCCAGGGCTTGACAGCATGGGGGCGCCGTGTCAGAAGCGCTTCTGCCGACAGGATTGGGTGTGCGTCCTCTTCAAGCACCTTTTAGCATCCGCCTCACCTCCGAGCCCTTGAGCCTTCCCAGGCATGCAAACAGTAGGAGCAGAAGGCTCGACCCAGGCAGTAAAGCGATGCAGTTTGTCTGACACTGACTTTGAGGACATCGGAAGGTGCACCCAGGCAGTGTGTTTTTATGGGTGCTTACTGGGGGGGACTGTCTGCCACGGATCCCATGAATTCCTCCCTCGACCTGCTTCTCTGCAGCACAGCCCAGCCTGATTCCCAGCCGCGACACAGGATGGGAACACTGGCTGCAGGCTCCTCGCAGCACATCCAAAGCAGGATTGGCTACAACTCCAGCACCGTGCGCCAATTTCAGGAAAATGAGAGTTCAGCTCTTTCTTTCCTCTCCATTTTCGTAATCTCAGAGAAGCACAACTGTTCCAGAAACCGGCTCCCCTACCAGTCGGATATTTGCACTAAACCTTTCCTAAAGGGCTTGCTATTACAACACACACCGCCTGATACAAGATGACTGCGCCGCGGAGCCCTCGCGAGCTGTGCAGCACCCCGACACTCGGAACACTGGCCCTCCAGAAAGATGCAGCCCAGATTATTTTCATGTGCTTATCTGAGCGGAACGCCAACATTTTTGTTTAATGCCATGCAAATCTCAAAAAAAAAAAAAAAAAAAAAAAGCGCTTAACCAGGAAGGCGGCATGCAGGCAAACACACGGCGCTCACACACTTCACAGACACACCTGTCAAACTGTGGCGAACCGGCCTGGGTCAGAACCCAAAGCCCAAACATCAGATCAGGGGAAATGTTTTTCAAAATATCGCAAAACAAACCAAAAGAAAAAAAAAAGTCATATCCCAGCTGACAACAAGGTAGACTATTCTGCTTTTTTACTCTAGCTAATCAAAATAAGTATGCAGGGAAGGAAACGACATAGAGCATCCACCTGCCCATTTAAGCAAGTAATATGGACCCACTCTATGTCTTTATTCAAATGGAAATACTTTCCCCGGCATTTATGCCTTAGCTGGTAGAAACCCCACCCTGTACAGAACACAAGCGTCAAGCAATCTCTTGCAATGGACCATTTTACTTATTCTGCAATTTCTTACCCAAATTACACAGGTATAATTATTTTGACACTATAATGAAAAGAAAATGGGATTTGGGCACCGCAGGTTTATCTAATAACACTATTTCTTGCCAGATTTCACAGCATTGACAGTCACAAAGAGCCCTGTCCATTCCAATAGGAAATATTTGATTTTACTGTAGGAACATTATTTATTTTCACCAAGTTGCTATTATCAGAAAGGATATGATAGCTGAATAATAAAAATGAAATCAAGAAATTCTGGCGTTTCAAGGCTTTATTTTTTTTCTGCTCTCACTTTTGACATTTTCTTCCCCTGGAGAGACAAGATAAAGTGCTGTCATAAATGGGTGACTTTTCTTGTCAAATGACAGATTTGATTCTCCATGGCAACCACAAATCAAGGTGCTAGTAGGAATTAAAGCTTCTCTTAAAAGGCGTCTTTATGTTTATAAAATGAATTTAAATTAAATGGGCATTAGGTACAGTCTTTACCTCAATTTATTTATTGACTGAAGAGCTCTGTATTGCAAGGAGTCCATTTGCATTTTTAAGGAAAGATAACATATTGTCCTGACAGATGTATAAACAAAGCAAGTAACAAGGTCACGCTTCATACACTAGTCTACAGACCCAAGAAGGGTGTGCAGATGGACATCTGGCAGTCAAGAAGTATTGAAATCCAAGACAAGATATAAAAATCACCTCCAGGGCACAGAAGAAGGAAGCCTCTGGTGGTCCTAACAGCTTTCTTCCCTCCTGGTTAATAAAGATTTATGTAATTGTCACAAGCCGAATGCTAAAAGCCCATGTCCCTCCTCATCTGCATCCTTCAAGTGAAAGATACCTTTTATTTTCCAAATCTTTGCAAATCAAGATTCCATTCAAAATGAAGTTATTTTAGCCCCCAAGCCCCCAATTCAAGTAGTGCTAAAATGAGACATTTGTTTTCCAATGTTTTCAAGAAAGGCAAACACATACACAGAGACCAGGTATGATTGCAGGGGAACGAGATCAGTGGTGTCTGCGTTAAACTGATTTTAATTTTCATAAGAAACAAAGGTTGATCAGCTTTGTTTAGGTACAGCTTTCTCTGCCATGAGAACATTAAGTAGCCAAGTAACACGCCCTTGGAACCTAAAATAATAAGCCAAGCCCCATCTCCCAGACACCAGCAATCTCTTCAGCTCCTCTTAAGGAGTGAGAGTTTAAAGGTCACAAATAATATATTAAAAGTTGAAGCGCAGCTCATTTCTAGACGTCCCCACGGCAGCAGAGGGCAATGTCACCTGTCTGAAATACATATCGTCAACGCTGCACTCATCCCAACAGACGTGGGACGTAAAATAAAGTAAGTAAAATAAAGATGGGGAGAATAAAAGCTCTACCCTGATGACCCGTAGTTGGGAGAATCTGTCCTTCTCCAAGGGACAGTGTAAGCTCCGCCAGATTTGATGTTACACTGTCTCTAGTCAAAAGATCCACGAGGAGCATCATGCAGAACAAGCGCCCCTGTGAGGTGAGGGACCATGCAGCCCATGAGAGCCGGGGGGGCTCCGGCAGGCTGGGGGGACAGAGGCAAGACAGCTTCCTGGGGAGCTTGGGACTTGAACCCCACCCTTGGATGCCAATTTCCAGGGGCGGGTGAGGTGGAGCAGTCACTCCATCCTGCAGGGATTAAAATGACCTTGTCCACTCTTGAGCTGAGTCAAGATGGTGCCTGAAAGTCATAAATCTCGTGGAACTCTGCACGGGCGTACTTACAGTGGGGTGAGTCACTGAGACCTCTATTTCTGTCACAAAGCCTTTTGCTTCACGTTTGAAGAAAGTGGGCTGATGATCTTATTCAGGTTTTGTATAAAAAGTCAGGCGAACCTGACGTCTGACAACACAGGTTGACGGGGGACACAGAACCAGGGCTCACAGAGACCGCAGAGCACGGCAGACCCAGGACAGGTTCTGCGGGGCCATGCCCACGGGTCTCTGGCAGCACCGTGCCGCCGTGCCGCCACTCAGGGCGTGCTATCTGCCCGGCAACCACATGACTTCCCACCTTGCTGGAGAGGGGAAAGGATCAGAACGTGGGAACCTTCCAGTCCCATAGTGGGGATCGGCCGACTGTGTAGATGTTCCTGTCACAGAATCGGCTCCAGAACGTCTCCAGAAAAATGGCACAGAGTTCACTTCCAACACGACCTTCCACCTGCCTGCGGAGTGCCCCAGGCTTCCCGGAAGGACGTGCTAACCCACAGAGCCAGGTCCTCACCACAGGCCACAGCCGGGGAAGCGCTGCTTCTGGTAAGTTCCGGCCACTACCTAACTTACAATGCGATGAGTGAGAACCCGCCGGTGGGAAGCTGAAGTCGCCCAGGCGTCTCCAGCCAGCCCCTCCGCAAGACCTCAAGATCAGCCCAGCTGTGGGGGGTCACCTCGGCCGCCTTGGAATTCTGGACTTGACTCCAACCTGGTTCCACTCACTTCCACTGTATACAGTCATCAAATGGAGGACGATTCGAACCAACCGCCACCTACAACCTGCTTTTTAGTTTGCATGTGACGTCGCTTTGTCTGGGCCAAATTGAGAACTCCCACCCTGCGCACTGCTGACCTGAGTTCACTGCTCCAGGGGGCACCCAACCGCCTCCGCTCCCACCTCTGCCACCCCAGGGCCTCTCACATGCCCACTCCCCCTCCGCAGCGGACCAACCTCAGCACCCACCGTGGGAGAATATGCCACCAGCAGGCTGGCTTTTAAAAAGGTGTTCGGGCTGCTCCTGGACTGGGGACCCAGCTCAGCAGAGGCTGGCAAGGGGACACAGTCCACACTCAGGAGCCATGTGTGGCGGGCTTTCTGACCACAGGGTGACACTACTCCTGCAGGCTGGGCTGTCCTGAGAACGGAGCCCAAAGCCCTCCCCCACAGGGCACTGCGCTTTTCATTAATGCCTGAATTAAAGCTTGGGGATCCTGGATGGAAGCCAGCATCGCAGGGCGACTGCAGCCACTGCATCTCTACCCAGACTCTGTTCCGCCCGGTTCATTCCCCTCTGGAGGATGCACACAGACACACCTGCCACAGGTGGGGAGCTCTAGGGCGTCCACACTGCTTATGAGTGCCAACGCTGGTTACAGTGGGCAGGGGACACAGGGGAGGGATGCGGCCTGAGTGTGTCCAGAGGTGGCATCAGGCAGACGTTTCTCAACGGCTGGAGTGGACACCTGCAGAAGGGGCGTGGCTGAAGGCAACGGGGAGCTTGCCCACAGGTCTGCACGCCAGGAGCAGAGCAGCAGAGCCCCGGGAACGCTGGCTTGCCGCAGTGTGGAGCTCCCGGCTGACCGCCAGAGTCAGCAGCCCACAGAGGCCCCGAGACATGGCCCCCTGAAAGGTCCCCCGGGAGGGAAGGCAAATCACAGGGCATGCCAGGCTGCTCCACACGGGGCCTCTTCCAGAACCGATGGAACCAGGGCGCCTCTGGTCCCAATGGGCTGCACCTACCCGCCCTCTCCTCCAAAATGGCCCTCCTCTGCATGCAGGGCGGGAATCCAGGCCTTCTGCAGGGCCCTCCGCCTCAGGCGGGGTGCAGGAAGGTGACTGGTGCTCTGATGGATGCCTAGCAGCCACCTCCCTGGGAGGCAAGCCTCTGGCTGCAGTGTGACCTGGCACTAAGGACAACTGTCTGCACAGCAGGAACCAACACGCTGTGGAAGACCGAGCCCCACGCCACTGGCTCCTCTTTGCGACCCCTCCTGCAGCCACCTTACATCCAAACCCTAGTTTCTCCACCTGTAAAACGGGGCTCCCAGTACCCCCCTCAAGAGTTCTGCAAGTGGGGTCTGATGAGTTCACTCAGAAGAGGCTCAGGACAGACGCCACCCTCCTGCCCAGACCACCGCCACCGGGCAGAGTAGGAAACAGGCACCAGGTGTTGACAGGACCTGATCAAGATGAGCCAGCTAAGGAGTGGTGCGACCCCAGTGCCCGCCCAGATCTGCTCCCAACACAAAGCCACACTTCCCAGGCAGGTCCCCCAGCCCCTCCACACCCTGTCAGATGGCCCTGGTCTCTTCCTTTGTTTACTTTTCTCTTTCTGTGGTGCTGGTGGTGGAATCCAGGCCTCGCTCATGCTGAGCAAGTGCTGGACCACAGAGCTACATCCCGGCCCCGAAACCTCCCCTTCATTCACACGAAGCTGCATGTGGGCAAGCCTCTGGGTTCAGTACGGTGCCCCAAGAGGAATGGACAAGGAACCACTCATCCTTGCCCTGGCTAGGCCACGTTTCACCAGTAAAACCAGACACTTAAAAATCTGACGATCAGGAACAAGTTTGCACAGTCACCTGTCAAAGATGCCAGCTCAGCCCAAGCCTGCCCGGTCCTTTCAACACCAATGGAGACACATTCTGCCACCCATAACCCCCAGGCAACGGCCCCCAGCCTCTGCTGTTTACCTGGCCTCCCTTGCTCGTGCCGTGGGCTGGGAAAATCTGAACCAAGGAGAGCTGCTAACTTTTCTCTAGAAAACAACTTTCCTAGCTATTTATCAACTTCTGTCATTCAAACAGAGACAACACAAATGTATATCTTTAATGAAATTCACAGTCGAGAAAAGTTGTCATCATCTAGTTATATCTGTTATGACATACATTTCATTTTGTTCAATACATAACAGAGAAGCTATTTAATCAAACAGAAGATTCTTGCTAAAATGACAGTCCAAGCAATGTCCAAACAAGCGTTTATTATGCAATGTGAATCTGATCAGGATTGGATTGTTTTCAGCAGTTTTTTTTTTTTTTTAATTTCCTCTTCCATTGAGAAAATAGCTTGGGGGGTGGGTGCAGAAAACAACAGTCTACTAAGAGGTGGAGCAGGGAGCTGAGTCAGCCAGCCAGCTGGGAGCCCCACCCTGGAGTCCACTGGGAGAAGCTAACAAGATGCCCCCAGCATCTGGAGGGCCACAAAGGGCATCACCAGGCCCAGGAGCTGCGTCTGTCCTTTCCTCACCTCACACCTCCTCCCGAGAGCCAGGTATAAACTCCCGCATGCACATCATGGGAGAAATGAGGACATCTGTACTTCTCAAGTGACTCTTATCCTTGGACACAATTTGTACATTTGTCTTCACAATTTAATGAACACTCGGCCTTAATGATGAAACACACACTGCTGCAGAAGAATTTAGTGGGTTGGAGAGCTAGAAAGCCCAAGGCCAAAAATACAAAGGAAAAAGATGTTAAGGGGACTGGGTACTTGGGCTTTGGGTGCCACAGATGGCATGAGTTTGAGGAAACAAACAAAAAGATAACAGAAAAGTCTAGGGGAGCATGATGACCTCCTCTTGCTCCACTCCATCCACAGTCCCTGGAACCAAGTGGGACACCAACAGAACTGCTGGGTAGAAGGATGGACAGACAGAAGGATGGATGGACTGACGGATGGATGGATACATGGATGGACAGATATATGGATGGATGGATGAACAGGTGGAGGATGGATAGATGGATGGATGGAAAGATGGATGGAAAGATGGATGGAAAGATGGATGGAAAGATGGATGGATGGATGGATGGATGGAAGGAAGGATGACCTGGCAGGTGGACAGAAAGATGCACAGGTAGATAGACGAGTAATGAACAGGAAGAACCTACTCCCCAAGGGCAGAGCAATGGATGAGACGATCTCAACGTCTGATCCTGGGAGACAGTGGTGTCCTATGGTAGGCCTCTTCCTGCTCACTCCCGCTCAGGTGTGTCCTGAGCTGTGCCGTGGCTGGTCCTTTATGAGACCTTTGGGGGCAACCTCTGGTTCAGAAACTTTCTCCTGTGCCAGCAAAGATGCCTCTCATGGTAACAATGACACAGACCACCAATCACCTGACCCCAGAGCAGCTGGCTGCTGTCCTGAGCGGAGGCGGAAGGTGGAGGCCAGGGACTGTGAGCCACAGGAGGGGCTGAAACAAGATAGCGTGGCCTCTCCCGCAGCACTGTGTCAGTCCTCAGGCACAGGACCCAAGGCCTCACAGCTCGGCCACCCTGTGGGCGATGCCCACGCTGCAGGGAAGGGTTAACCTGTGGACAACTGCAGATCTTGACCACCCTCAAGTTCCTTGGAGGCTAATGGGCTCAGCTGCCCAGACTCACTTCTGAGTGGGATGGACTTTGAATACCAGACCAGAGGCTGCCTCAGGACACGTGAGGTGGCTAAATCTTAGATTAGAACTCCTGGCCACTCCAATGGTCATTCATGGGGCGTGAGTTCTGACCCTCAGAGGAAACATTTTTTACGTTTCTCTGTATAGTTTTGGAGAACTAAAAAGATGTGTCCAAACACTGAAAAATGGATTTTAAAAGCTCAATCCCAATCAGATAATATAAACATGAACTCAGGTGTCCACAGGCGTTTCCATGGGGTCATCTGAGTGATCACGTGACTTCCAACACACAGGGTAGGAGTGCCCTGCTGACAGGACGGAGAGGACCCACCCTTCTCCCTGGTGGTGACTCTCCTCTTCCAGGACACAGCCACCTTTCCGAAACTGTTGTGTTCTCCCATGACACAATGACCTCACCTGCTCCTCCAGTCACTTGCTGCCTGATGACCCTCATGACAGGTCTCCAGGGCACCGGCCAGGCAGCTGCTTCTCCTTACACCCACTTCCAGATGCAGACGCTCAGCAAAACCCTGCCCCCGCCGGGGGGCTCTGTGCACATGGCACCATCCCCACTCCTTTAACCTCTCTCCAAAGATCCCTTTCATCATGTCCGCTGACCACCCCTGGAAGCATTCCCAAATCCCTATCCTTCCCCTGTCCTCCATCTGGGGCCCTGGACGAGTTGCAGGCCCTTAATCTTCCACACACTCCCATTAATCCGTCCTGAATCATGCCAGGTGCTTAACGCAGGCACTCGACTGCTGACACAGCATAAAGGGGAACAGGGGGGACCAGACACGTCCACCTCCCCGAAAATCAGGAAGAGAAAGGAGGCACAGGGCCAACCTGGCACACAGGTGCCCAGACGGGATGCAAACGGTGATCCCAGGAGCTCCCTCCTGAGTGACAATTAGGTCCAAGGATGTCGGGGCCTGTGGAGTCCTTACAACTCGTAGTGATTCCTCCAACCCTGGGCGTCGGCTTTTACATGGCAATATCCAAACCCGACAGGAAATGACAGTGTGTTCCAGGCAAAACCGCACACATTTAGACAGACGAAGGAAATAACAATAAAAGCGCAAATTTATTCTGCATGTGTGATCATGATTATCATTACATCAAGTTCCATATATGCCCAGCCAGAATAAATATTAACCCATTTTATAAATGACTTTATACTGCAATTGTGGATACAGCTCCACCCAAACCCAAAACAACACCGTTGCCATAGTAACCAACAGATTTCAAAGAAGGAAAAAGGAGAAGACTTCAGAACAGAGAGCAGTCAAATAAAATAGCCGGCATCAACAAAATATGTCAGCATTATTTAAAACCCACAGTCAGGACCACTCGATAGTTAATCTCTTTCCCAGAAAGCCAACCCGTCTCAGTCACCGTCTTGAAACGCAGGCCCGCCCTCCAAGGAACAATTGCAAAACTGTCCGTCTTAATGGAAGGAGAGAAGCAAATTTCTTTGAGTCGTTCCTGGGATTGAAATGGGAGTCTCATGAAGAAAATAGCATCTACCAAGTGATTTAGCACACACTGAAATTCAGATTAATTACCGATTGCTAATTATGAAATCTTAACTGGCTTTGATTATCATATTAGAGTATCGATTCTCTTGCTGAATGTAATGAGGGGGAAAGCGAGGAGAAGCCAGCACTGGAAGCCAGAGAGCTAACAACCATGAAAGCTGCACAGCAACACCCACTGAACGCCAGGTTTTCCCTGGAACTTTCTCAAGTATCAGTTCCACCAATGTGAATTTTGCAGACGGATGACAGGCAGAGTAGTTTACGCACATCCCTGCAAGCTCTGCAGACTTATGCATGTGGGTAACAGTCAAAGGAAGACCCCAGGCAGCTCCCTGACTGCAGGAGGGAACTGACCTCATGGGGGTCAATAGACAACTCCACAGCCTATCCCTCTCTTGCCGACTGCTTCAGTATATTACAGATTTTTCAAAATAAAACACTCATAAGAGGTGAAGGATATTCTGAGCCCCCAGCTGTTCTATCATCCAGAAAATTCTAGGAATGTTTAGTGATTTGCTCTCCCCCCCATTCTAGCCATGTGACCTTTGGCACGTTATTTAACCTCTCCTTAACTTCCTCCACCTCAGTATTCCACCTCAAAGACAGGAATTATAAGACCATCTACAGGAGTTGTTAGATCAGTCAACACGCGCGCATACACACGCATGCCCGCTTAGCAGGACACGTAAGGGGCAAGGACAACAGGTATCCCTATGGCTGTTGTTATTTGTAATTAACTCTTCTTTCTCAATGATGAGGCACAGCCTGAGGGGTACCCTTAGGAAGCACCCTGCAATATTGCAGAGAAACACGCTAGATACCCAGCTCGGGAGACCATCCTGGGACGCTCCTGGCCTGCACAGTTCAGCTCGGCCCCTGGCCTGGAGCAGCACAGGCGTGTGAGGCAGGCAGAGCTGGGTTCAGGAGACACCTGCAGCCTTGCTACGTCCTCTGTCCCTTCCCCTTCCTATGCCCCTAGTGGGGACAGTCGAGTGGCCTCACGAAGACCTCAGCTGCCTTGCAGAGTGGATGTAGAACCTGTGCCATTCCACCATGAAACATGCCAGCCATCCTCCTCCTCCTCCTCATCACATCATCATTTTGCTCAGATAAAATAACAACTGTTTACTGAATGCTACCATTTACCAGGTGGTGTCTGGCTGAATCAACATGACCTGACTCTGCCCTCCTGAGCGTCCACCAAAAGGCAGCCATGTACACTGCATGAACATCGCAAAAATGTATATAGTTACAAACCACGATGGCTCTTAGGAAGGACAGAACCCGGGACACATGGCTGAGGTTTATCAATGACAGTATTATATCACAGTTTACAGATTCCCCAAAGACCCCCACCCCACCCAATATAAGACAAAAGCGTCCTGTCCTACCAATGACCACTCAGAGCAGGGTGCTTACGTTTTGAATATACCCTTACTGGTCTGTTCTCCAAAAAACTCTAAACTCTTGCAGGGCCTCCCTTTCAGCCAAAGCCACAGTGTGCAACAACCCAGGAAGCAAATTGGCTAAGTGTGTGTTTGCCACTGACACACAAGCTGAAATATTCCAGGGACGGAAGAGAAGAGGTGAGGATGTGTGGCTTTAACCTCGGCCGTCCTCCAGGGCCCGGCCCACTTGGCTCTGTACTGCCTCCTGAATCATCAGGGTGCCAGGGTGCAGCTCTGGGAAGTCACCAGGTGAAGGAAATGACACTCACTATACCAACTCAAGCAGCCTGTCCCATCAGGCCAAGAATCCGCCACTGGGAATACCGGCGGACATCCCAGGGTAGAGAGGGTCCCACGTTTGCGCCACAACCCCAAGAGCAGAGTCCCCTCACCTCCTCCTCACAGCCTGCCGTGTGGTGGGAGACGCACGGGGGTAATTACATTTACATTTCATTATGAACTCAGTGAGTCACGAACAGGACATGCCGGGATGTACATTTTATTGTTTTTCATTATGTTTTGTGTGCTTGGATGCCTTGAGGGTCGTGTTTTTGCCGGGGGAGGAGAGACACGGAGGGAATACTTATTTTGAGGAGGATATACTTGTTTGTAGGGGTCCCCATTTGCCAGCCAGGGATCACTCTACGCTGCATTATTAAGTTCCTCCAGTTAACTGTGGGACATTCATCTTGATAGGGAACAATGTCTTGGACTTTGAAGAACTGTCCCTACCCAGCAGACACCTCCTTCACACCACACAGAAATGGTGGACCAAAGGAACAGAAAAGCAAATTGGTCCAAGGGGATTCAGCAGAAGTTCAGGGAGCCTGTGGCATCAGGAGCCTCCCTGCTTCCCACGCCAGTCAGAGACACCAGGCATGAGGCGAGGTCTCCTCGTATTTTACCCAGCGTTTGTGACCTTGGCACCAGCCTACAACTCCCACAGGAAGTCCAAGTTCAGAGAAGAGAAGACGGCAGCCAGCTCAACGTCGGCCTCATGGCAAGGCATCGTGTTAATCTTAACCGTTCCACTTACTGAGCACGGCAGAAAAATGTGTAGATGGCCAGGCATGTGGCCTCTTCACCCCGAAAGAGAGAAGACACCAGGACCAGGCTACCGATTCCACCTAATCACACTCCCAGGCCACCACTGTCCTCCAGAGCTGCTATTTATGGGAAGCACCTGCCACAGGCAGTCACTGTACTGCAGGACACCCCACATAATCTCCAAAACACAAGAAAAAGGTTTTATTTTCAAAAATTCAGTTTCTCAGATGGGGACACCAGGATCCAGCATAGCAAAACAAGTTCGAAAGGAATTAAAAAGAAAATGAGTCAAAACTCAAACACAGAGCCCAGGCTTGCATGGTGACATGACTACTCTCCCTCTGGGGGACGGAGTAAGTTCACCTGCAGGCTCAGCTGTCTTCCCAGACTTTGGAGGGTACGTGCTATCATGTAACTGAGATGAAGGGATAAAACTGGATGAAGTCACTTAGCCAAGGACTCGTGGCTAGAACGTGTCAGAACTAGGACCTCTGTGACTCTGTGAATCTCTAGAACTATGCCCCTAGATAACCCAAAGAACACGTCCCCATTGGGGACCCTGCACAGAACAGAGGTAGAGAAATGGAGGCAGGGACAGGTCTCTGCCTTGAGACCTGCCCAGATGTGGCTCCCGTGTATCCCAGCCTTCCTCCCAACAATGTCAGAAATATTGTCCCCCAGCCGGGCACGGTGGCTCAAGCCTGTCATCCCAGCACTTAGGGAGGCTGAGACAGGAGGATTGCGAGTTCAAAGCCAGCCTCAGCAACGGCGAGGCGCTAAGCAACTCAGTGAGACCCTGTCTCTACATAAAACACAAAATAGGGCTGGGGACGTGGCTCAGTGGTCGAGTGCCCCTGAGTTCAATCCCCAGTACCAAAAAAATAAAAAAGAAATATTGTCCCCAAACTGTGATTAGCTCCTTCCCAAAGTAACGAAGTAGTACAGAAGATCTCCCACGTCCTACAGGGGTATGGAGACATCACAGGCACAACCGCTCCCCAGTGCCAAGGAAAGAAAGAACAAAGGCAAGGCCAGCGGCCCAACAGATGAGACAGTCGACCACAGCACGGTTCCAACCAGAGACCCTCCACAGGGGCTGCGGGGGCTGATCTTAGGAACCTAGCAAGGGCATTCTGTGCTGTCACCACGACCAGGCACTGGGAATGCCCAGGCCCCTGTGAGACACGGACACACACTCAACAGCAGGACCGCACAGTGACCGCATCTCAGGAGCAAAATGTGATCAGTTAGCAAGCCCTGCAGGTGTGGGCATGGTCACCCCGGCGGCCAGGCCCGGCCTGGCACAGAGCAGGCATCCCACAACGTCCACAAGCACTGCTCGACCCACACGGTCAGTGTGCCATGGAACACCTTGCTGGCTAGGAAGGGACACCAAGTTACAGGTACTGCGAGCACAGACTCAGGCAAACTTACCCCCAGAAACAGTACGAAGAAATATTCTAAGAGGTTCAAGTGTGTTGCTTCATACATGAGGAAATCAGGGTGCTTCCCTTATTACTAAGTATACTCCTACTGGAGCCCACCACTCCCAAGCAGACCCCTCGAGAGAAGGCAGCGAGAAGGCTTCCCAGCAAAGAAAGGTGACCGTGCGACAGGGCACTTCTACAGAGATTCACCCCCACACTCCGAGGACTCTCTGTCCACGGCCCTGCCTGCCAGTCTCCTCAAGCCATTTCCCACCTCCGTGAGGCACACTGCCCTCCACAAGCCAGGTGAGCTCGAGTCCTCTCAGCCAGCAAGTCCCCCCACCAGTGCATGTCATTCTCAGGGAAGGTCACCATCTTCATCACCCCGAGCAACCAGCATTTGCATGAAGCTGGCTAAAGCAGCTGCACCGCACTGTCAGTAATCCCAGCCGCTGGGGAGGCTGAGGCAGGAGGATCACAAGTTCAAGGACAGCCTCGGCCATTTAGTGAGGCCCTAAGCAATTTAGTGAGACCCTATATCAACAAAAATTAAAAAGGGATGGGGACGTGGCTCAGTCCCCCTAAGTTCAATCCCCAGCACCAAAAAAATATCTGTATCAATGGAGCTGGGCACGGTGGCACACACCTATCTTCCCAGCAATTCAGGAGGCTGAGGCAGGAGCATTGCAAGTTCAAGCCTCCACAAGTTAGTGAGAACCTGTCTCAAAATTTAAATTTAAAAAAAAAAAAAGCTGGGGACATGGCTCAGTGGCAGAATGCTTGCCCAGCATGTGTGAAGCCCTGGGTTCCATCCCCAGTACTGCAAAAGAAAAAGGCAATCCAAAATTGCTAATCTATACTAAAAGCTATCTTGTTCACTATGAGAACCTAGCTTTAACTTGAATTTAAAAAAATAAAAAGGCCTCGGGATGTGGCTCAGTGGTAAAGTGCCCCAGGTCCACTCCCTAGTTCTGGGGAAGAAAAAAACTCCTCAATGGAAGAAGCAGGAAAGACATTTTTTGAGGTATTGATGAGAACAGAAACCAAGTTTTACCTTAAACATTTCTTACAAAATACACCTTCCAGCATCTGGGAGGGGAGAGGGTGGTACTGATGAAGGGTCTGTAGCACAGATCGAGGGGCTCGCGGGTGCCAGAAAACTGCCACTGCCAACATTCAAGTGACACATTCCACACCAGCATAAACACAGCCACTCAGAACGGAAAAACGATGCCTTTTCCTACCAAAATATTCAAGGAAGAAAATGCCTCTGCGTGGAGGCCCGGCAGGGTAAGTTATCCAAGAGACCCGAACTGCTCCCACGCAGCCCCACCGGCACGAGCGTCTATGGTGAGAGGCACAGGTGCACGTGACCACAAAGGGAACTTCTGAAGACATCAGACGTCCCCAGCATGCTCACTGTTACACCCCAGCAGGACGCGAGTTCGAGGTGCATGGAACAAAAGCAACTAAGTGGTTTTCTCACAACCAGCTGATGATCCATGAGGGCATATTCACGGCTGTGCTGCATTTACAGCAGATGAAATGGATTAATTTAGAAATTCTCAAGGATTCCTGGTGTAAGGGAACACAAGACTGCCATGCCCTACACCTGTGCTGTCCCACAGACATAAGGAGTGGGTCAGAGAAGTGATTTCAAATTCTCCAGGAGCCACGTCCAAAGAGATAAGAAGCAGGTAAGAGCGATGTCAGCAATGCACTTCCCTTAATGTAAGGTCCCCCACCCCGTCTTGTTACTTTAACACGCCTCCGATGTCTTGGAAATCCAGCGTGTACTTTACGCTTCGCCCTCCTCTGTGCAACGAGCCACAGCCAAGCGGGCTATGCCCACAGCCCCGGCAGCTCAAGCTACGCGCTGAAAAAGTGCAGTTCCAGAGGATCATATTGCTATGTCCTGCAGAAATTAAATTTCCTAAAGAAACTGCTAGCTGACTCTGTTTCTGGTAAGTGTCACTCCTGCAGGGTTGGCTGTGTTGATGTCCACATGCAAGGTGTCCCCCAGGTCTAGACAGGAGTTCTAAGGAATTCTCCCACAGTAGCCCGGTTTTCACCTCCCAAACTAGAACTGCCTCTGGACGAAACCAGCCCTTGTTAATCAGATTTTTCTATGCATTTGTTTTAAAATTAAGGTTCCTGTCCTGTGGTCTTATTCACAGTTCAATAATTAGTGATTAGGTCTATGACACTCCCCTGGAGCCCTAAGCCTTAAGAAAAGGCTTCATTAAGAAATTACTCTGTCTGAAGGAAATTTATTGACACTTATCTCATTTCCCCTCTTGCTCTTGGTACAAGACACCTACAGTTTTCAAAGACGAATGTCTGGAGATGGGACCTTGTGCACAGCCTTAAGCTAGTCTTGCACACACACAGCTTCCGCAGGCTGGAGCCCAGGCTCCTGCTCCTGGCCAGTGTGCAATGTGAGGGTGAGACACAGCGCTCTCCACAGGGCCCCACCCAAATAGCACGGAAGGCCACGCCCCTCCCCACCCTGCAAAACTGTTCAAGGTGCTGAACACAGTGTCCCCCCGGGGGTGGCGGGTAGGAGATCATTCAATTCTGAGCACCTCGATCCCTTCTCATTTCCACAGGAATCTTTCGTTTCCGAGGGTGAATCTGAGGAGCCCCCAGAAGATGCAAAGCATCTGTAACCAGACACAACTGCAGCTCCGTGAGATGAAAAGTCCTGGCACAGTGTGAAAGCTGCCCTGACCCGGCTCACAATTCTCATTTCCTTAATCAAATATGTTCAAAAATGACGCTCCATGCATACACGCATGATAGAGTAAAACTAAACTACTTTGATTCAAATAGTTATGTAGGTAACCTGGACAAAAACAATTCTGTGCACTCACAATAGCGAGTTCGAGACCCACTAAAACCCTCCTCCTGGGACACTGCTGTAAATGCAGCACAGCCGTGAATATGCCCTCATGGATCATCAGCTGGTTGTGAGAAAACCACTCAGTTGCTTTTGTTCCATGCACCTCGAACTCACGTCCTGCTGGGGTGTAACAGTGAGCATGCGTTCATAATGCAGGACCGAATGCTACCAAGGGCAGGTGCCAGGACACAGCAACCTACCTGCACTTAAATGCTGAATGCTACTGGAAGAAGATGCTACAAAGTAATTTCTAATATTGAGAATTTGTATCCATACAGAAAGGACCAACTGAAATAGATCTTCAGAATGAAATTTCCTAAAATGATTAAAGTAAAAATGTGAAACATCACAGTTTAGACAAGACAAGAAACATTTGGCTGCAAATGGTTTTATAATTTTGCTAATTAAAAATTACCCCATTTTCACTTTGGATCCATCACATAACAGCAAGAGGAATAACCTCTCCATGCCAGAAACACAAGCAAATGATTAAAGTTCTGCTATCAAAAAAAAAAAAATTCTTTAAAAGTTGGCAAAACATTTCATTAGGCTACAAATCACAAAATCCGTCTGTCCTTGACATCTCTTTAATGTCTTCCAGATTCCACATCGACTTTTTAATCACTCAGTGAATCACTCAAATTAAAATACGTTAAAATACTACCCATCTTGGACCTTGAAAATAGTCCTCCGACATCACATCACCTGCAGCCCCTACGTGAGCACTGGATTCAGAGCACCACTGTCTGATTTATGTACTCCACATATTTCATAATGAGGAAAAAAATGTATATATTCCCAGAATCATGCCTTCATCAGTAAATCTGCTACATGCGAGGAATATAAATAAATACTAAAAAGGGGCCACCGTGAACTCTCTCTTGCGCAGCTTGCCAAGTGGAAGTGGGTATAACTGATTAAAAATAAAAACCACTTTCAAGCTTCCAAGGTGTTACCAACAAATTATGCCTGAAAAAGAGACGCACAGAGCGTGAGCGTGGCGAGGAGGGTGACTGGTGAACGCGTCCCCTGCGCAGAGCTAATGAAAGCGGCGTGTGCGGCGCACGCCTGTTTATTTACGCTCCTCTTCCAGGAGCCCTCGTGCGCCATGGGCGTCAGCAGGCATTAATGGCACCGGCAGCCAGGGAACCTTCCAACTGAGAGTTACAGTAGTCACAGTGTCAGTGGCAACAATGAGTCACAGATATTCAACCTGGGATGAGCTGTGGCAGCACCTTACAAGTGTCACCCATGTGGCATGTGACATGGCTGTCGCCATGGTGAGGCTCCATGCTCTGGAAACGCGTTAGCATCTCTGAGAAGGCATCCAGCCATCCCTCAAGATGCCATGCCCACGGACGCGTTCTGAAACCTTCCCACTGCCGAGAACGTGGTGATTGGCTTCCTCTCTGAGACTCTTGCTGGAGACGGGCGGTGGAGTCACTTGGGGAAAGCCACCAGATCAAGCACAAGGTCCCCAGTGTCTGTGGGTGGGCTCTCGCGTGCACCAAAGAGCAGTATCTTCAATTAGTCTGAATGGTTCAAAGGGAATAAAAGTAGGCTGGCCAAGGGGTGGGGGTGATCGGCGTGTGACTTATACGATTTCCATGCACTCAAAGGATGAAGCCAAGGAGATCGTGAACTAGACAATTTCTTAAGTGGAACAAAAAACATTAAATAGCTTAAGCACAGAGAGATGAACAATCCCGGCCAAGCACACCCGAAGACCCTCCTCTCAAGCGTTTCTCCAACTCAATGCTAACATGCTTCTGTCAGCTCAAAACAGGAAGAACAGTGGCTCACAATCAGGGGGAGGAAATGACTGACAGCAGCCACAGGACGGAGCAGAGTGCCAGGCACACCACCAGCTGCTGCCACAAGCACCAAGCCCACAGCAGCCATCACCAGGACTTTCAGTCCCCTGGCTCGAAATACAGAAGTCCCTTCCTACACACAGGCTTCCCGGAGAACGGGGAGGGCTCTCCAGCAGCAGTTTCGTCATGTGTCAGGGCCCAGATTTGAAGGGTCAGAAGTGGGTGGAGAAAAGCCAACATTCAGCTTCCAAATGATACAAGTTTTGTTAACAAGAAGCCCCTTTAGTGAACTGGATAAACACAGAGACCTGTGCACAATGCCCTGATGGTGCCTGGTGCTGAGAAAACAGCCACACTGGCCACAGGACACTCACCACCACCCCAAGAAAGGAGCAGCTATAGGAGCAAGGATTGCTATCCTGGAGAAGCCTCCAGAAAGACCCTCAGGGCCCTCATATCTCAGGTCACCAAGGAGAAGAGATGGGCTTTGTAGATTCCCAAGGAACCAAACCACAGGATTAAGCGGGAATCCCCTGGGGGTGGCAGGGGGCCAGGGGACACTAGAACCCACACAGGGAAAACACATGGTGGCCCTAAGGATTGGTCCCAAGACACAAGCTGACCGTCTCCAGGGTGAATCAGAAACAGTGGGATGTTCACATGGTGATGATCCAGATTCCAATGCTGAAGCAGGAAATTCTTGGAGAACAAAGAGTTTACAGCTCCTTGGAAAATGGTTGGTCTCCAGTGCCCTCAAACCCTGACTACAGCCTGTCCGCGAGTCTCTGAAGATAGGTGATCTACATGGCAATCATCCCCCTGTAGACCCACATACGTACGCACGCACGCCCAAGTGCACATCCCGGGCACTCTAGAGAGAGGGGCCTGCTTTGCCGTAATGATCACAAACCACGTGTTTTTATTTAGGACAAGCTTGAGGACAAACAGCTAGCTGTGAAACTCTGCTTTCCCCTCATGGTAAATTAAGGGACATTTGGAGCAAATGTGTCTACCTCTAACCACTCAAGGCCACCTCTAAGACTTGTGTTCAACTGAAAACTTACTACTTGCCTACTCTTCTCTAGACTTTATGTGTATTTTACTCATTTAATCCCACCATGGCCTGTGAATTCGGCACTATCAGCACATACATTGTAAAAGTGAGGAAATGAGGTACAGAGATGGGGTTCACCAAAAACCACGCTGCCAGGGAGTGGCAGAACCAGGATTCAAGCACAAGCTGCACGGCCCACATCCTGTGTTCTTAATGACACACTCAGCCGACGACCTCCTGCTAAACATTCCACACCTTAGCCCTGGATCCACAAATGAAGTACATTTGTGTTTCATTTAACAAAAAAATGATAAGCCATGTGCAAAGCCTTAGGCACACATTGACCATTGCGGATCCTCTCTCCCACTTCCGACCTTTTTTTTTTATCACAATGGACATTTGTGTGAAAACACAATATTTGCTCCGCAGAGGCTCATCTTTTCCGGATGTCTGTTCCGTGACTGCAACAACAGTACCTTGGTTCATGAATCCTGGCTTGCTGACAGTCAGAAACGCCTCCCTCTTCACGGCCAGCTCAGTTTTGCTGTGGCTCTGCATCAAGACCTACGCCTCCACTTATTGTCCCGTACCTTTCTTGGAAACCTGCCCCTGCATTTCTGTCTTGGTCAGGCCTCTTCCTCCATCCTCAGCCCCGGGCACCTGCAGGACTGGGTCCACACGTCCACCTTTGCACCCCTTTGGGCTCTGTTTAAAACATTCCACAAACCATCCACTTTTCATTTGCTCCAGCTGGACTTCCTCAGGTGTTTACAACATCAAACATGAAACAGCCCAGCAAAAGAGAGAGAGAAGACCCTGATTTGAAGCATCTTCTCCCCACAATGTTCACGCTCGTTCCTGATCATTCTTGTTCTCCAGAGAGTTCTTTGGAAAACATCATCTGACATGCACGGTCTGTCTCATCTTTCCTCTTCCCTTAAGGTCAATTAAGGGGTATTTGGGGCAAAGGTGTCTACTTCTGCTCACTCTGAGACTTCTGCTGCACCTGACTACCTCTAGCACAATAATTCTATTTCTCCCTATGCAGCGCTGAAGCCATATTATCTGAGAAAGCACCCTTGATCCACCGATGCTATATGGTGCATGTTTAATATCTAATGAATGTATTAAAAATAATACATGATGGCCATTTCCAAAAAACGTTCATTTGCATCTCATAGGAAATTCATCTTAAGTTTTGCTGGTGAGACATACATTTTAGAAATGACTCGTTTTAAGGAGAAAACAGACCTTGTCTGAATTTTCAAAGTCCTGTGACTGGTTTTCTCTTTCACTTCGTCTTTCGCCCCCAGTCCCACTTCTAGTTAATCTCTCTTGCGTGGCATGAAGGGGCAGTGGGCTCCCTACATTTCCCTCTAAGTCAGCCAGTAATCATGCAGGACAGTCCACTCAAGAAGTGAATGAGACAAAAGTTGATCACGTTATTATTCTATCAGAAACTGAAGAGCAGTGACGGCCCGCGAGGCGCAGAGCCCGCACAAAGAGCTGCACGCCAGCCACTGCTTTGCCGCGTCTTCTCCCGAAGGAGGGCTTGGCAAACTCCGGGCCGTGGGCCCAATCCAACCTGCCACCAATGCGCTAAGAATAGTTCTTACTCTTAAAGGGAGGGGGGGAAATCAAAATAATATTACTTAGTGGCATGTGAAAATGATGTGAAATTCAAATTTCTGTGCCTGTAAATGAATCTTGCTGGAACCCAGCCACGCCCATTCATTTACATATGACCCAGGGCTGCCACACACTAGGATGACAGAGGTGACCCAGGGGACAGTTGGGACAGACCAGGTGGCTCGCAAACCTTAAATACTTACTATCTGGCTGTTTCCAGAATGGTTTCCTCATCCCCAAAGTTGACAGAGGTCAGACTGGCCTCCATCTGCGCGTACGTACGTGAGGGTTTTCCCTTAATTACAAGTTTCCAGAAATCCATAGTAGTGAGAAAAAAAGGTCGTAAGGAAGCTCCACCCACAAGGACCAGCATCATGACCAGACACAAAGCTCTTGCTTCAGTGACCAGGCCCGGAATGGATGTCAGAGGCACAACCCTTGGACTCTGCGGGCCTCACTGCCCACGGGCCTAAGTTCTGGCCCTCTCATTTCTCATGCAAGTCTGCAGACTATTAACCGACCTAAGAGTAAACTAGCCTGCTGTCTTTTTAAAGCAACAACATTATTAACAATTAAAAAGGTGCCACCACACATGCACAATAACTTTCTTATATTTTAATATGCATATCCATAGACTGATTATAACAGCACAGAGAGATTGACAGGAGATGACTGAGTGAAATGGCTCCCGAGGAGACACTGCATTGATCAGTAAATAATACACGTTTCTTGAAACTGTCTAACCGCATATTTACACTTGTCAACTCTCACACACTTTGATGACAGAATTCTTTCTCAAACATCTAGGTAAAAACTCCAATGCTGATTTTTAAAATGTTTTTCTTACAAAAAGCACACTTCCAAGACTATATAAGGTTTGAATTTGATTCACCAGATAGTGCCACCTGGAGCTTCTGTAGCGACATCCTCAGTGAGTCTCCTCCTATGACAGAATCTCAAACGTCTCAGAGAGGTCAGAACACAGTGGTGAAATACACACATACCTAGCGTTTATCAGGTTGCAGGCACTAACTTTTCAAAGACATGGATACTATCACTGCCCTCATTTGAAAACTGAGGAAACCGTGGCCTAAAAGGACAGGTGACTTGGCCTGGGTGATACAATTACTGACTCCTGCAGCTGACTGCTCGGATTCAGGGACCATCCTCTCCCTCATCAGGCTGCCTGAGTGTGAGCCTGGAAGTCTGCACTGAACACACTTCTCAGGCACACCAAACATTCACTTTGGAAAAATACGGTCCCGGGACTGGGAGGTCAGGCAGAAAATCGGACAGGCCTTGGGTTTGAGTCTCCTCTACTTCTCTCCAAAACTGCCCACAAGAGATTAGAGGGGAAACTCTGAAGATGGATTTCACAGCCCCTGGCAGGTCCAAATACCCTCCTAGGTCAGTCTCGGCACCCTGCAGGTTAGCAGGGGACGTAAGGTATCAGGTCGAGCCATGGCGTCTGTGCTGTCCAGAACTTCAGCTCTGGATGGATTCGGTGGGCACCTGAGACCCCACGTCAATGCAATCCCAGAAGTAGCTCAGCAGGGCCGGGCGGGGATGGGGTGCAAGAACCTGGCTTTACCCTGTGACTGGCTTATCAACCACAGGACTAGACAGGAAGCCAGACGGGTCCTCTCCCAATCCCACACACACTTTTATAATGATAAAAGTCATCAAATTATTAGAACGTAAAATAGACTGGATCCCTTGCAGTCACCAGCCAGACCACAGAACTATCACAATTCAGTCTCATTTTTCCTTTTAAGAACATTTGAAAAAGAAATCGCAAATGACCTATCATTTCACCCTTATATGATTCAATGTGCAACTTTTTAAAAGATGGAGAGAAAAGGTCCCCTAATAATACCTGGATGTACACATTGTTAAAAATACAATAACCCCACAGAGCACACTTGAAACCAGCCTCTGGGCTGCAGACTGGTCTCTAGTCTATAAAAGGGCACAAGCCCGTGTAGTCAGAGTCAGGGCCTAAATAGCTGCAAAAAGCAACAGGACATGGCTGTCCCGCTGTCTGCTCTCGCCTGACCACAGGGCCCAGCATTCCAGACTTCCTCTTCCTGCCTCAGTCTCCTGAGCAGTAGCTTGCTCTTCCCATGTGGCCCTGTTGCTGAGGTCCAGGAAGCAGACTTGGCTCCCACACGTCAGGGCCTCCAGCAGTGGCCTCCACCAGGAACATCCCTGGTCCACAAGAGGACAGAAAGACTCACAGGACACTGAGCCCAACAGTCTCAGCCAGGAGGGTTTTATATTGTGAAAAAGGCCAGTAAGTCAGGAATATTTGGCAAAAAAATTTCCAAAGAAGCCATTCCTTTTCTATCACTGACTCTACTGGGGCAAAAAAGAAAAGGAAAAAAAAAAAAACTTCTCTATGGACTTAGTCATGTTTCAGATGAGTTTGATTTCATTTTCTTTCTTCATGATAGGTACAGTGTTCCCTACCAAAATCAAGCTAAAGGGCCCTGGAGAACCACAGGGACGGGGCCTGTCCTCACGGCTGGGATGAAGGCTCAGAAACTGGCCCGGCATAGGCTAAAGGCACTCCTAAGCATCTGATCCTCAGCAGGGGCCTTGGGCGCTGAGCTTCTGTCTCCTTCAGGAAATCCAGAATACAGAGGTGCCGTTAGAATCAACGAGACGGCCAAAGTGAGGCTGGAACCAGGGTAGAGACCAGCAAGAATCACAAACTGCCATGACCGTTTGTGACCATCTCTGCAAAAGTCTCATAGGGCACAAGGGGGTGAAAAGGTCTGATCTGATGAGCCTGTTCCAATCTGTTAGATGGGGCTGCGTAGAATCTGTGCAGGGAAGATCTGAAAGACACCATGGAACAAGCAGTGGCCAGGGCCTGAAGGTTCTGTCCTCCTCCAAGGCCAACCCCGTCACCCCAGGACCATGGGCCAAGAGCTTAACAACCCACCCCCAAGTCCTTTCCAGACCTCTGGTTACCATGACCAACACAAAAATAACATGCAGCGCACTGAAAATTAAAATGCACATTAACTGAACTATAGCTGAAATGTGCTAATTGCTCATTTTTCTTTAAGAAGGAATTATTAAGATGATGGTAGTTCTCTATAGGAAGCTCAGCACCCTGCACAGAAACCTAGTGAAAATTTCCTTCTTGTAGCCTCTGCACATTACTCGAACCGAGTTAACACAAAATCATGTTTCTAAAAAGAACACGCAAGACAGTCTAAGTTCCTAGAAGCTCACACCACGGAAGATGTTATTTGAAATGGAACAGCTAACTGCCTCCCTGCCTGGTACAGCTCGCTTCCGTGTATCGATAAAAACCAAGATCAACACGCAAAAGGCAGCCACGGGGAACCGGCGTGTGCGGGTCGGCACCTGACCCGTGGAGCGCCCCCTCTGAGAAACACTGCCTGGCAGAGCCAGGGGCTGGGCTCCTGAACGCCACCTCTTCCTCACCGTGTTAGACCCTGGGTTGGCGCCCAGGAAGAGGGGGCAAGAACCAACCACCCCTTTCTTGTCTTGCCCGAAGTTTCACTAACAGCACAAACCTGGGCCGCTGGCACAGGGTATGCTCTGGGAATACAAAGCCACAAGGCAAGTTCAAGAGCCACCCATCCCCTACATCCCGCTGTCCCGTGCCTCACGCACAGGATGACCTGTAAGTTTGCCTGAAGAATTTAGTGAAGAGATCCCGAGGCACAAGCATGGGGTAGGGTGGGGGCGGAAGAGAGAGAGTGATCGACCAACCAGTGATGTCACCAGGAGCGCAGCAATGGGCAGGGGAGGGGCAGTAACTCCAGGTGTCAACCACGCTCTTGCCCCCTTTATTCAGGCCAAAGGCCGGATGCTCTGTGTAGGTGCCCTGTGAACAGATGCCTAATGTGTGAAAAGTTTACTCGACAGTGAATTGGTATGTCCAGGAAAATGCGTGTGTAGTCCCAGAAGGGGCTTAGAGAGGAATGGAAAATATCTGCAATATAAATGCAGATTACCTTTATTACAAAGTTGGATCACATTCTCATTCCAAGACTAATTTCCTATATCATAAAACCTATATTCAATTTTATAAATAGCATACACCAAGAATCATAAATTCAGTTAATGCAGAAATTTAACAGATTTTCTTTTTCTTTTTCTTTTTTTTTAATAAAAGGGAGAAAGGCTGCTTCAGAGCAAGTATCGGAAAGGACAGAAAGGGCTCTTTCTTTGAAGACGTGTTTTTCCCTCTGACTCTCCCTCCTTGGGGACACAACTAGAGAAGAAATAAATTTCACAGCTAATATATATGAAGTAACATGTTCAACATTATCCAAAGAACGTATATCTACCTACACCATATAAATTTATCTCACAAAAACGGTCACCCTACAACAGAATTCATTAAAACAATGTTAGAGCTTCTGAATCAAATGCAATCTTCTAATTGGAATTTAATCTTGCAATAGTAGTCGGCGGATTTTCTTTCTTAATTGACAAAAGGAATCACTCATTAATCTGCGTTATGGTTCGGTCTGAAGAATGGAAAAGTAAACTGGGCCCAGGGTTGGCCTGGCCACTGCTGTGTGAGGCTAGGGTGGGGGACAGGGCTGGAGGTCGGCCCTGTCTTCCCTCCTCTCCTGCTGCCCATGGCCAGGAAAGGATGGGCGTTCTCACCATCCTGAGCCACCACATTACTAATATATTCCATTACCTCTGCGCAAATGTCATGTTAATTTCTGATCTTCATCAAGACAGACAATGGTTTCCATCACGGGCCCCCAGCCAATTAGCTAGTGGAAAATATGTAGCCAATTACATTATGTGTATTAGGTTAGGGATGGAGAGAACAGCAACGTAAACGCCTCAGAAATCCTTGGGAGATAAAATGTAAGTTGACACTGTCTTCGCGCGGCGGGCCCAAGTCATACAATCTGAGAGGCAGCTGCCGGCGCTCATAAGTGCTTATTGAATCTAGCCTCCTCTTTGTGGCGAGTGAAGATCTGTATTTTTACCAATATTAGGTTCATTGTGTTATGAAAGAGACCAAAATACTTAAGATCATTCACTCCTGCTTATAAGACCTATTAGGTAGTTTATTAAATTGTTAAAATTACTTTTCAAAGTCAGAATTTCAAGGACTGGAAGTTCAAGCACAACCCAACTGGCTTGGATCATCGACCAGCTACAGCCCAAGGGATCCAGAAGGGGAGTCCTAGGCTGCACCTCAGTTCTGAAGCACCTGCCAGCCACACCCAGTTCTTAGAAGCTGCATGGCCACTAACCTATCCCAAAACTGATAATATATGAAAAAAAAATCCACACTCTCAAGCTTTATTTAAAAAAGCTAAATCTGAGGAGGGAAGGGAGAATTTTCCCCTGTGCCTGCCTCCTCCTAGTAAGTTAAAAGCCAGGAATGTGATAACCAGAAAGATCCAAAAGAGACACTGTAGGCAAATCAAACCCAAAATGTCAAGTGACACTTACACCCCACATAAGATCCACCAACAGGGGACCATTTGTGAGTAGGGACAAGGCAGTTCCAAAGCAGAGCCCAGCACACAAGTGAGCCCCGTGGCCACCACCCGTCGTCGGCTCTCCTCAGGAACATCGGCAAATCCACCACAACTGTCACATTGGTCAATAACCCTGTGGCTGACCGCCTGCTCAATATGCAGCAGACTCAGCTGCTCTGCACTCTTGGAGTCTCGTGAGGAACCTCAGAGAGGTACCAAGTTCAACTCCAGCTCCACTCCAGGGAAACAGGCGGCATCTCCACTGTGCTGCGGGCGCTGGTGGCGTGAAAGCAGCCCAGCACACAGAGAGACCGGAGGTGCTCAGCCCTTCTTTCCCAGCTTCCTGCCCCGGAGTTCATTTATTACACAGGCATGCTTATCACCAACGTAAATCGAGGACATTACCCATTTTCTGACCTTAAAATTCTTGCCATAATGATCTCTTTGTGCAAACCTTTTATCTCACAGTTTCATTCCCGGGTGTTGGAGCGAGGTGATTAGCTGTTCCAGCTGCCACCCCTGTGACGCTGAGCCACTCCACCATGAGGACATTTTCTGTGGGATGCCTTGCTCAGAATGAGAGTTTATTTCAGCCTCGAAACTCCAAATTATCTGCTCTAACAATTAATTGGTGCTTTGTTTTCTCAATAAACTGCAAAGTTCTCAAAGGCACGGGGCTGACTAGGTAACAGACACATGGAGCGTGGGGGAAGGAGTTTTGGAGCAAACCCTGGCACTGTGCCTTGATGAAAAAAATCAAGGGGATTAAAAAAAAAACAACAGAACACACAGCTCGTAGGACTTAGGTACCTCTACTTACCACTAAAAACACTGTGAAGTTTACTACAGTCTGATAAATACAAAGCACTGCCTTACTTAGGGGAAAAAAAATACCTGGCATTCAACTAGGTCTCATGATATGATTTTTGTTTGTTTTTCAAAAGCCATATTTTCACTAAAAATTATGAAAAATTGGCTGATTTTTCCGATAGAGAGTCTTACCCAGTTGAAATTTATGAGTACGCTGGGCACTATCAAATTAAATCCATTCATGTGGTTTTGCTGAATTTCATACATCCATTTTCTAACACGGGGACTGAGTCAGACTGTTTCGATACTAAGGACAGAAATGACAGGTAACCTAGAGTCAGCGTCTGTCGCTCTTTCAATACCTTCAGAATTCCAACCACTTCTATGAACTCTCATCTGCGTACCAGACAGACCAAGGCTTTGTTCTCAGCTCCACCTGGATCCCTAAAGATATAAATTTCCCTAACGTGCGCTATCTGCTCACTCGTCTACAGACCATGCAGGCAAGTTTATCACAGTGGTGAAGTGATGGAAAGTCAGAGCAGTACTCGCAGGTGGGAATCCAACAAGCAAACCACCCAGGAAAACAACAGAAGATCTCACCACCACCACCCCCGCCGCCGACTCCTCCACTCGCCGCCTCTTATGGTGGACACCCTCGCATGTGTTGTTATTTGCCTTAATAACAGGATTCCTGTGATGAGAGCAAAAGACTCAATTTTTTCCCTCCATCTTTATGTCCATCAGAATGGAATGAAAACCCCAAGTGGTCGCAGCAAGAAAACTGGCAACATGGAAGAGAACGTGAAGCCAAGTGGCTGCTTGAGGACCATGGGGTCTCTAGTATTGGGGGCCAATTACTTCATCCTGCTGCTTTTCACCTGTGAAATGGGGAGGGATTACTCAAAATGACCTTTAGCTGTAAAATCTTTAGAAGTTTGGCTCAAATACCTAAAAACACAACAGTATCTTCCAGAAACACCAATCATCAGAAAGGGCTCACTGATCTGATGGGCTGGACACCTTATCTCTGTAAATGAGATAAGCTCGGAAGAAGCCAGGTAACTGGGGGCCTTCCCTGACCCAGGCCAGGGACTTGGAGAGTCCCATCTGTAGCCTTGGCGACTTCAACAGAAAACTTGTTAGCACCCACAGGACTGGACTCTGCATTCTACATCTGTTGTTCTAAATACAGGAATTAAAGAAGAGGAGGAGGACTCATTTTCTTCATATCAGGTCACTATTAGGTCCCAACTTCCAACATGGTGCCTATTGCCTCATTGAATTTCCTTACATGAAACAGAATGTGTTCTGAATACTCCACCCAGCAAACAGGACTCCTTAATGCGAATGGCTCCTCCCACTAAAGGCTCTGGATACAGAACTTCCCAGGTAACTGCTCTGCATGAACCTGGCCTCGCTCTACAGCAAAGGTATCCCTGAATGACATCAGTGTTTCCACCCCAAACACCCAGAATCCACCAGTTATTGCCACCATAAGGACAGTTCATCATTGTTCACCAATTTCTTAGCCATATTACATGCTACTGAATGTAGAAAATATACAGGACAGAAAAACAGTATGGTATCTCCGTACTATTTTTCTGTTCTGTCCCCCATCCAAATTTCAATAAATACCCTGGGGAGGTAAATTGATAGGAAATCGATGCCCCACAAGTCTGTCAGAAAAACGCTGAGAACCTCAAGTTTCCCACCCCTGGGCTTACTCAAGAGCCCTGTAAGGTGAAGGCTAGGGATGGTTCCCTCTCATGAACAAGTCCACTCAAATCTTGCCAGAACTCAAGAGGAAGTAGCCGTGGTCTTCCTGGCAGCTCATGAAGAACCATTCCTGCAAGGTGCATGCCTGTGGTACATTCATTCAGGGGTTCCACACTTCAGAGTATGATTAAGCCAAACAAGTAGACTTTTTTTAAAAGCCCCCCTGGTCCTATTATGCTTTTTACAAATCCTTAGGTCAAGTGGGCTGGGGTGGTGGCTCAGTGGTAGAGCGCTTGCCTACAATGCGTGAGGCACTGGGTTCGATCCTCAGCACCACATATAGATAATAAATGAATAAAATGAAGATCCATCAACAACTAAAAAAAAAAAAAAAAATCCTCAGGTCAATGCAGGGATTATCTGAAAAAAGTGGTGTCAGAAAACCAGGGCAGGCTCTCCTCCTCAGTGGGCCACCATCCTGATGGACTTTGTCTTGTGACGTTTTGGTGACTAGTTACCAACTTTTACTCACCCTTCCGGCTCACAGGCATCACATCCATCCGCTCATGGCTGACAGCAAAGCAGAGAAGGGATCGAAGGCTTCACCATTGCCAGAATGTTCCGTGGGGAAACTGGAATCGTCAGCAAGAGTTCCTGGGACACTGCAATACAAAAGTAGTTTTCACACCTAAGAAAGATGTAACTTCTAAAACCACCACTTCCTTAAACGTGAACACAGCAAATCAGGCACAGCACCCGAGTTTCCCACCCTTGGGGGGAAAACACCATCCCCACAAGGGGGTGTCAGTACTTCAAGCACGAAGCTGCCCAACAGGAACCGGAACCACGGTTTTTGAAAGATGCACACACCAGTTACTTCAACGCAGACACGGAAAGCCCGTCCTCACTGTGGACTCTGTGTCGGGTAGTGTGAATACTTGAGCACTTCAGAGACATCCTGCCCTATCACAAAGCCTTTAGGTGACAACAGGCTGCCACCTCAGATTAACAGACGCAACATTTCTTACCAATGTTCTTTCCCAAAGGATAAAAAGATTTGAGAATGTTAAAGACTAATGATTTTAAACTACCTGTGTTTGTTTGTTTGTTTTTGGTACCGGAGATTGAACTCAGGGGCACTCGACCACTGAGCCACGTCCCCAGCCCTATTTTGTGTTTTATGTAGAGACAGGGTCTCACTGAGTTGCTTAGCGCCTCACCGTTGCCGAGGCTGGCTTTGAACTCACGATTATCCTGTCTCAAGCCTCTTGAGCCTCTGGGATTACAGGCATGCAACACCCAGGATCACGAGTTCCAAGCCACCCTCAGCAACGGCGAGGCACTAAGCAACTCAGTGAGACCCTGTCTCTACATAAAACACAAAATAGGGCTGGGGACGTGGCTCAGTGGTCGAGTGCCCCTGAGTTCAATCTCCAGTACCAAAAAAGATAATAATGAAGACTAGCCCTGCTAAGAGAGAGAACCCTCATGCTATTTTCCTCCAAGATTCACTTTTATTCTGAAGGTGGTCATGAACTGCACAAGGACTGATACACAGGCAGGGATTTCCACTGAGAGAGAGAAGGCTGTGGAACAGCCAGGTCAAGGCTGAGGCCTGACATCACCCCGTTGTGTGGCCAGGCGGTGCTCACAGCTCAGAGCGTCTCCTCACCCTTGAGTGGAGGCGTTTCCAGTGCCAAGCCCCTTCCATCCCATGCCCCCGTGCCCTTCCTGATAAAGAGCACTTAATCTAGATAAACAACCATGAGCTTCCCCTTAAACTTCCTGATGAAAGAGGTTTATACCATAAACCATTTTTACGCCAACTGCCATCAACACCAAAGATGGGCTGTGGCAGAGTTAAGTGCCAACAGGCACTCTCTCTCTGGCACTAGTGCCCAGGGCTGGAGAGACGGCCATGGTGACTGATAGGACCTCTGGGTGCTCATGGAAGGCTTCTGTTCCTCCCCAGAGAGCACAGCTCGCAACCCTGTAGAAACCTATCTGACTGGACTCTAGATCAACGTTTCTCCAACTTCACTGTGCAGAAGGATCACTTGGAGAGCTTTGTCAACTACACATTCTGGACCCCTCCCAAGGATTCTGGTGCCGTAGGTCTGGAGCGGAGCCTGAGATGCCACATTTCTAGAAGAAGCCCCAGGGGATGCTGCCGCTGCTGATCATGAGTCACGCTGTGGCCTTAGTGACAAGCCCCATCCTCCAAGCCCTCAAACAGGCTGGAGACCCAAGAAGCACTGCCAAGGCTCCAGGAGGCTCCCCAGAGCTATGGAATCCACGTCACACAGCAAAATGGGCTGGGGCTGTCTACCATCTTCTGGATAAAATTCAAACTCCCTTCCGTGACCTAAAAGGCCCTGCGTAATCTGCTCACTCTCTACTTCCCTGACGTGACCTCAGACCACCGATTCAGTCCCCAACAATAAGCAATGCAGACACAGCAGGCTGCCTTCTGCCTGCCTGGAGCAAGCCAAGGGTCTTCTTGCTCAGGATGCCAGGCCCACACCCTACCCAACTGGCTCCTCATCACTGGTCTCAGCCACTTCAAGAGCCCTGTCCTGCCCACCTTCTGAAGCTCTGTCGCCAGTTGTTCAACTACATCATCCCATTTGCTCCTCAAGAGCTCCTGGCAGGGCCAGTGGTAAAGCTCAGCGGACAGTGCTTGTCCAGCTTGGGTCAGGCCCTGGGGTCCACCCCAGCACCACGGGGAGTCGGGGGATAGCAGTTCTTGTTCTCCACTTCCAGTCCTGTCTTTCCCCCTAGACCAAGAGCTCCACGAGAACTCCGTCCTGTTCCTCGCTGGACTCCAACCTTTCAGGCAAAAGCCTGGCTCCCAGCAGGCGCCTGATGCCAAATTAGTAGATGTCTGCAGCATCCTCCGAACACACAACTGCCATTGAGACAGAAAACACACACTATGTGCAGGAAACCGTTTTAAGGGTTTTCTAAGTTATTACGTTTCGTTCTGCTCCTACCGTGCGATAACTAGTAGAGAGCGTTTCGAGGTCAGTTCGCAGAGCAGAGCACTAGGGCGCAGAGTTTCGGGAGCTTGGCCACATAAAGCTTGCTCGTCTAAGAAGTACACGTCTTTCACGCCCTGAGTGAACGTGAAAATTTCAAGCGCCTGTCTCGTGCCAGACCCCCTCCCGACTCAGCCGTCCCTGAGTGAGCGTGGGCTGTGAGGCCACTAGAGACGCTCAGCCCTTCATACAAGGAAGGCTGAGGCAGCCACCAGCGACCAGGCAGCTGGCAGGTATCGTAGAGAATGGCCAGGTGTAAGGTGGGGGGACAGGTGGGGAAGGAGAGCTGGAGACCCCAGCTCCTCCAGCACAGGGCAGCCTCTGCATGTCACTCACCAATGGCTGTCACATGTAAACACACCCTGGGACACCGAGAGCTTGCAATGTGACAAACAAGGACAACCAACCAAATTTCAAGTTAGTGAAATTGCAGAACTTTTTTCAAAGACGGCAGCTCACTTGCTTAAACAGTTTACATCAAAAAACAAAAACAGACAAAACTTGCCACCCCTGAAACAATGACTGCGGACGTCACTCCTGCCCTGACCCAGTCCTGTGATGCTGGAGGAACTCAGAGGCACAAAGAAGCCATCCAAATGGACACAAGGAAAACAGCCGGCACCGAGGCAGAAAAGAGCTTTCTAGAAGTATCTTGAGCAAGTTCTGCAAGGAACTGGAAGACTGGGTGGGTAGAGGCATTCTGCAAAGGACTGAGGGAGAACAGCTAGTGGGGGAAGAGGGCAGGGGGATGTCCCACAGGGGTCCAATATTCCCAGTGGACGCGAGCAGAGGCAGCCTTCCAGCCAAGACACAAGCTGTGACCAAAGTGCTGTCTTGCTTAACTTCCAGCAGTCCAGGGACCAGGCACATCCAAAAATAAACCGCCAATCGCCACCGAAGTTTGTGGAACATTTTTGTTTTGTTTTGTGTGTTTTGTTAAGAATCCAAAAGCACAGGACTGAATTCCATCTTCATGCAGCTCTATAACCAAAATACTTCACTGCTCTGAGTTCTAGACATGAAAAATACAGCAAGTGAAATAAAGACAGACAGATATTCAAATAAATTATCCAGAACATAGCTCAGAGGCAAAAGCTGTCTGACTACCTGGAATTGTATACCCAGAAAAACTATCTTTAAAAAAATGAAGCTGAAATCTTATCTATCAAAAGTGAAGATGAAATAGTTTTTTTCAGACACAAAGAAGTTGAATCTCTCTCTAAAGGACATCCTAAAAGATTTATGTCAGGCCCAAAGAAAATTATTTCAGAAAGCAGTTCTCTGGTTTAAAAAAGAAAGAGAGGGCCAGAATAATGGGGGAATTGGTAACCAAACAGCAGCTGAATTCATCAACAAAAATTAAAACAATACAATAGACAGGCTCAGTGGCACACACCTCTAGTCTCAACCGCTCAGGAGGCTGAGGCAGGAGGATCACAAACTTGAGGCCAGCCTAAGCAACTTCTCGAGACCTTAAGCAACTTTTCAAGACACTGTCTCAACATGAAAAATAAAAAAGGGCTGGGGATGTAGCTCAGTAGTTAAATGCCTCTGGGTTCAATCTCTGGTACAAAAAAAAAATTTTATATATATATATATATATATATAAATAAATAAATAAAATCTCTGGCAGGATTGCTTCCTAACCTGGCTCACTCATTCACCCTGTGACCCTGACCCTGGGCTACAAAGCTCAACTGGGCAACAGCCTGAAATGCAGAACTAGGGAGTCCCAACAGGTTCCAGAAATCTGCATTTCCACCAGACACCTCTGGGGACTCTGATGAAGACCACAGCGTGGCTTCTCCTATGCACCGAAGTGAGGAGCTGCTGGGCCCTGGGAGGTTCCAACTGAAAACACCAGCCGGCCTTTGTTCTCTTCCAACTCGCACAGCCCAGGAGAAGCTGGCCCAAAGGGGTCTGCGGTAACCCTGCCTCCGACTTGCTCATCAAGAGCAGGCAATAAATTAAAAGCCCATTAAAATATTTCAGAGAAAAGCTGAGAAGCGCTGAGACATTAATTGTGCCATATTCAATCTGTTTTCCTAGGGATCTGAAAAGCCAGATTACCATCCTGGGGGTCATTAGAAAGAATGTGGCTTTTTCCCTTTTCAATTTACATATTTAAAAATGCACACACCCTGGCCCTGGCCACTAAGTCCTTTCCAAGGCTTTCCAAGTGCTGTGGCTCCTCCAAATGCCACAGTGCAGCCACAGAGAGAGGCTCCTGGGATGCCACAGGGGGATGCTTTGTTTTTTTAAAGCTAGGGAACCAAAATCCCAGGGCTTGTGGTTGCAAAACAGCTCCGGGAAAACAGGTAGGGGCAGCAACACAACAACAGAGCTGTTTTCTTGTTTTGTCTCCCCTGTTTATTTTCCCCGAAGCGATCCCAGCTCAGCACAGAGTCAGCAGGGAGCTGCTAAGAGCAGCTGTGGTTCCCGGAGGCCAGGACCCAGCAATCAAGTTGTTTACCAAACACTGCCAGGCCCTGGGAAACAACAGCACCAGCAGCCCTAGCATCTCTTCTGCAAAAACAACCTCCCCGAATCTGTGGCTGCCCTGGAACTTCCCGCATGGCAGAGAGAACTGGAGAAATGGGCTGCACTGGGTACTGGCCCCCTTGGCCTACATGTGATTCCACTTCTATGGAAGAAAACCCATCCTGAGAAGGGAGGGCTGGGGGTGTGCACAATTTCAAGTCCTGGATGGACACGGAGGGGTCTTTCCAAGCATGTTGCCCGTGATAAGGACGTTTGCTAAGCCTACAGGACCCCAAAGTCATCCACTGTCCATCCAGAGGAGGAACAGAGTCCACAGGAGGGTGTGCAGAGCTTTTGTTGCTGGCCTGCCCTCAGTCGCTCACTGGGGAGATGCAGAGTGAGGCCTGCAGTTTGCAGCAAGTGACCAGTGATGCTGGTGGCTCCTGTCCCCCACCTGCGAGGACTGCTCTGAGTTTCTCTTCCACCTCTACCCCTCCTGGGCTCCTCCCTGTGGGCATGCCAGAGACATCCACAAAGCCATTTCCAGCACAAAACAGGGGGAGGTTTTCCATTGGCTTCTCCAGATGCTCTGAGCCCTGGAAGGCTGCCCTCCAGCTTCTGGCTGGACTCAACCACTGCAAGTATTTACGTTAGGGAACCCGAGAAGGTGGGGGACTCATGAACCTGGCTGGCCCTCCTGTCTGGGCACTGCAGATTGACTGGGACCCTCTTGACCAGTCACTGCTCCTCCCAGGCAGCCCTGCCCACATTCCAGGTTCGACTCAAGGTTCGACTCAAGGTTCGACTCAAGGTCCTGGCCCCTCTCTCCCAACGCCTTCAAGTTCAGGAGAGACGGAAACCTTGCTTCCTTCAGAAACCTGAAACAACGTCCAATCCAAAGTACTGCACTTCAAAGTGCCCTTGGCTCAAGACCATGAAGTCTGCAACCTCACACACACACACCAAACACGTATGCAAATAAACAGACCTACACATGTGTATCTGTGTAGAGTTTTTTCAAATACAGCTCAAGCAGATTGGTCAGAGGACCTGGGAGCCCCATGGGCAGAGCCGTCACCAGGGTCACAGAGACCTCCCTTCACTCCCACGTGCCCTGGGGGAGTGGGCCCACTTTGTCTAACGGGTTACACAAGCTGATAGAAGAGGTTTGGAGAGCTTCTCTCCTTTCTCTAATTTACTAACTCGGTTTCCTTTGTTGCAAAGGGTACCGAAATAGAAAGGGAACAGGAGGGGGTGGAGCACGCTCCATCACCGACTCCTGTGAATAACTTTCTGACAACTGAACCTGGTTCAAAAACCACCTCAGCTGCAGAAAAAAAGGTGTGTGTTGTCAGCTCGCAAATATAATGCCAATCTGCCTGGATTCACAGGGCCCGAGAAGAGGAGCAAGACCTCCCCTTCCGAAATAACAACACCCCTCAAATGGGCTTCAATGAGCTTCTGTCTGAAGAGCCAAGGTTCTGCAGTCCGAGTAAAAACAGTCGCCAAGTTTACCCAAGTGGGTCACTATCCCAACATCTGTGGCTTTGCCTAGACTCGACTGGGTTCCAGGGAAGGAAATGCTGTTATTCTTACCAAGCTCTCACTAGAGATCTCCTTCAGCTCCCCAGAGGTCTTGGGAGTATGTGTGCTCAAAAATGGGCTTTTAAATAAACGCACTACATCAATTGGAACACACGAGGAGTTCGGTTTCTAAGTCATTATTTTTCTTGTCCGCTGAGGCCCATCCAGAACCTTTTGGGTTTGCTGGTTTGTTGCTCTTTTTCACTGAAATATTCAGAACATTCCTCCTGAGAGAGAGGCTGGTGGGCTCCTTCCCCAGCCCGCCACCTGGGCCTGAGCCTAAGAAATGGGACTGCCTGCAAGTCCCACCCCCTTTATCACCAGGTCCCCACTTCAGGGAAGAGCCAGACCGCCATCCCAGATCCCTCCTCATCCCCTGCATCCCCTGGGCTGACCCTGGAGGATCCTAGACACCTGTCCCAGCTTCCACTCTCACCCTCAGGCACAGAGCAGAAGGGCTGGCCTGTCGGTGCCTGTCACCTGTGCTCGTCCACAGTGGTGCACAGGTGCTTGAACACACACAAGGGTACCTGGGTCCCCAGCCCTGCCAAGTGGCTTGTACTTCTAACTGTCACAGGCTCTCTGCTGCACCCTTCTCGGGTATTTTCTTACAATTATTATTTTAGTACTGGAGATGCAGCCCATTACCCTGAAGGCTTCTGTCCATTTGGGAGCAGCACAGTGCATGGCTGGGAGCTGGGCTGCAGGGCCAACCCTAGCCCCACGACTTATTGGCAGTGACCTTGACTGAGTTGACCTGTACTTGTAAGAGAATACTGGAAAAATGTCTGCCAGTACACAGCAAGGGCTTATTTAGTGCATGTCTCTGCTCCCTCCATGCCTGAGGACATGGCTAAAATGAGTCCCACCATCCCTTAGAAAGAAGCCACCTCTGAGAACCCCCAAGGAGAGCCTCAAGTGGCCAGTGACCTGCCACTGCCACCACAGATGACACCATCCAAGACTCCCTCTGGGGCACCGGGGACCCTGGAAACACCCGTGGTACTCGGGGTGGCCCTGCCCTTTCCACTCTCTTCCTGTGTGATGCATGAGTCAGAGGCTGTTATGACCCATGTCTCTTATCGGGGACAGACAAGGCCATCGAGTGTGCTGCTAATCAGGGGTCCTTCCAAGAGCCAGGAAGAGTCCCCATCCAATCTGTGATGAGTTGCTACTTACGAATCACGGCAACTCTGGGCCGTGGTTCCACACAGAGTTGTCTGTCTCAATATTCCAGCCAGAATATTCCACCTAGACCTTCAGCTCACAGTTGGATTGACTGGCATGCCCCCCCACCCCACTGGGCAGCTGGGTCTGCTGAGGCTGGCAGAAAGCATGGCGGGCCACCTGCTGGCAGGGGAGACAGTGTCCCTGTTTCAGCCCACAGGAGCCCCAGCAGCTCTGTGGACAGGCAGGACAGCAGAGCAGGCTACCATCTGGGCTCTTTATAAGGCTCTGTGGTAAACATGTTTACTCTGCTCTGATTGGACAGACTTATCACCATCCAGTATTTTGTTTTGAGTCTTGCTCTATAAACATGTTTACTTTGAGGGGAGAGCTTTTTTGATAGCTAACACACTTGTTTTTCACACTTTTAAATTCACAACATATTTTCCATTCTCTGTGGTAAACAAGCAACATTATTTCACCTCCACACTAGAGAGGTGAACAGACTGTGCATTCAAAGGTCTGGACCAGGTGCAGGTGACCTTGGCCCTCTGTTGGGTTAAGAACAGTGATACCTGTGGCTAAAATGCACCCACAGTGGGCCCTGCAAAAGGCAGGGGGCATGGCCCCCAAGCCTCGGTTTCTCCACCAGGAACCTTCTGTGAGAAGTTAACTGCAAGGACATCAGAGCCTGTTAGCTCCTGCAATGCATTACTACATCACTAGCACTCGCAATACCTGGCAGGGGAAAAACAACCCCGGAAAATAAAACAATGTTTCAAAAATGAAAAAACAACCAGGACACAGAATCCATTCCAAGTCTACTGACACCTGTTTTGTATAATGACTTCTGTATCTTTGACCATCAGGACAAAGAGGATGGCTTCCATTCTAGAAGATCAAAAGCCCTGTTACTGGACCTGGAGAAAAGAGTTCAGAGGAGTAAAAAATAAATAAATAAATGTCTCTGAGGAACCCAAGGAGCCCGGAAGCAGGACTTTAAAGTGCTGGCTACATTAAGTCAGCCCGAGAATCACTCTGTGGAGCCGAGTGTGAGGTTCTATCCCAATTGGGCTGGTCTCAATTCTACAGAGTTCTCCGCGTTCCAATGTTCCAACCAGAAATAAAAGAGACTTTCACCACAGGCCTCTGAGTTAATTACAAATTAAGAGACAGAACAAAATCGGAGGTCAAATTCTTTGTTAAAACAAATATCGTCCTGACCCCCAAATCACCTTCTAAGCTCATGTTTGAGTTAAGATAAAAAGCAAACCAACAAAGTTCAAAGCCAGCCTTGGCAATAGTGAGGCACTAAGCAACTCAGTGAGACCTGACACTTAACACAATACAAAAAAGGGCTGGGGATGTGGCCCAGTGGTCAAGTTCCCCTGGGTTCAATCCCCGGTACCAGCCCCTCCAACAAAAAAGGCCAGGTGCCCAACCATTGGGTGATACTCAGTCACTAAGCTGGTTACTTCATTACATGTGGTCCTGAGGGAGGACGGGACATCAGAAGCACAGAGACCACTCCAGAGGGACCAGGGCAGGCACACACCAGAGCACAAAGACACCGAGCACGCTTGTCTTCCAAAGTTGACATGCTTCCGGGAGGCTGCACATCAGGAGTTCCTCCCAGCCTGCCTGGGTTTCCCCGCCTCAGGAGGATGACACTGAAGCCCACCTTTAACAATCCGGTGTCAAAGGGGAAAGACCTCTTCAGTGGTCGACTGAGAATTCCTGGCCACATGAGCCAATGGGACAATACCCGGAGGGACCCAGAATAGCCCCAGATGGAACCCAAGCTCCCACAACTTCAAAGTACCAGCAAAGAAATCTGAATCCATGTGATGTCGGTCACTGTCGAGTCACCAAGCCTATCGAGCTTTCGTGGTGTGAACAGACAGGTGACTCACAGGGAAAGGGACATCCAACCAACCACGCACGCACACCCGACCCGCCACTCAGTAATTTCTCCTCCGTCTTTAAAACCAAAAAAGTACATGACTAATGAAATGACTGGAGGAGAACTTCCAGACAATTCTGACAAACTGAAAAAGCACAAGTCAGTAGATAAGGAGAACAGAACCGGGTCAGTGCTTTGTGATGTCTCACGGCCACATGTGCTTTCCAGAACGGAGGAGGGCACACTCCAGGGGGTGACAGGATGTGAGCCGGAAGTGTCTCAGGGCCAAGGGAGCCACACACAGGACCTTAGCACCCAGCAAGGACTCAAAGGGGTGGCTGTCTGCTCTAAGCAGCCAGAAGGGCGCCCTGGGTTTCACCTGGTGCTCAACAGAGCAGGCGGACTGCACGCACAACGTCCTGCCTGCACGGTACGCCTGTCCTCTGCATGCAGGGTGTTCCCGTGGCCTCCCCCTGAGCCTCACAACAGTGGCGCAGTCCATCCCACTGCCTTACGGATGGGGAAACCAAGGCTAGTGAGGTGAGCAAGTGACCCAGCCACGTGTCTCTGAAACCACGTCTCTCTCAGCGGCCTGATGCTGAACACCACTGTGTGTTCATCAGGGAATGAAGGCTGGGAAAGGCCCCCAAGATAAAGCCCAGCTGGGAAGACAAGGGTCGAAATTCCATCTGGGGCTCCAAGGGGAAAGACTTCTTCAGTGGTTGACTGAGAATTCCTGGCCACATGAGCCAATGGGACAATACCTGGAGGGACTCAGTCTCAATCCGCTGCTGTCTCAATCCCTTGGCTCCTTACTTGAATTTGGCTACATCCTGGGAACCAGGAAGACAAAGAGCCTTCTTGAGCATGCTGCAGACAGGTGGGGGCCTCTCCACTGAGAAGGGGGACCGGACAAGGAAATGACACAGGCAGGCAACTGTGCCTCCCCACCCCCAGCCACACAGCAAGAGTGCTCCCTATAACTCTCAGACTCCTCCTGGGCCTCCCATTTCCCCTAATCAACGATCATGGGCACTGTCTCCTCTTCCTCCCTTGCCCCTTCCCCTACAGAAAGTTGCCTGTCCAAAATCTTTTTTTTTTTTGGTACCAGGGATTGAACTCAGGGGCACTCGACCACTGAGCCACATCCCCAGCCCTATTCTGTGTTTTATGTAGAGACAGGGTCTCACTGAGTTGCTTAGCACCTCGTCATTGCTGAGGCTGGCTTTGAACTCATGATCCTCCTGCCTTAGCCTCCCGAGAGTCGCTGGGATAACAGGCGCGTGCCACCACACCCAACCTGTCCAAAATCTAAGGGGTGAAGTTATCGAGTTGGGGTGCAGCTCTGTGGCAGAGCACCTGCCCAGCACACAAGGGGCCCTGGCTTCCCTCCCCAGTACCGCAGTCACGCGCACAGGGTGGAGGATGAGCTTCTGACTCCCACTGGGAGCCTTTCAGAAGAACTAAGGCGAGCCTTCTGGAGCCCCACGCCTTCCACTCAGGTACCTTCCAGGGAGCAGGGTGGGGACATCAGACCCAGTCTACGCAGCACAAGAGGTTAAATGACACATGACTGCAGACACTCTTCCAGCCCGCAATGACAGCCGTGTCACAGGAGCACATAATTAATTGCCACAAGAATTCTACAGACAAGAGCTGCTCTAAGTTCCCAAGGCAGGAACCAGGTCTCCCAGCAAACGCATGCCAGCCTGCACGCCCTCCACGGCCCGCGGCCAGGCCTGCTGCAGCGCAGGGTCAGATTCTGGCTGTGCCACGCCCAGGCATCAGAGCTCTCTGGGCCTCAGTTTCCTTGATGCAAACTGAGGTCACAGCAGCTCCCGTGCGCAGTGCCTGGCCGCAGGACAAGACACACTCCCAGAGCTGCTCTGGTCTGCCGACCACACGGACGGCTCGCTCCTCTCTCAGGTCTGAGAGCCGCTGCTTGGTCTTTATGATACCAGATTTGGGTCAGTGACCCCACAGAACGTGATCATGTCCTAGTTTTATTTTGTGCCCATCCAGGTAAAAAAAATGATAGTGAAGTTTCACAAACAGAAACAGGCCCTTCTCTGAGGGGTAGTTTAGCAGAGCTTCAGCGGACAGAAAATCTTGGATTCTCTCTCACCCTCTGGAACGGACGTAGCCTCGTGAAATGATGATCACTGGGAGAAATGTAGCTAAACGGTCACAAAGAAATACACCACAGCATTATCTATAGCACATAAAATCAGAAAAATAAACGTCCTCTAAAAAACCAAAGACCTGAAATACTACGCAGCCATTAAAAAATATTGTAAAAACAAAACAAGGACACCTGATCCCAAAATCACACTTGGTTACATTTGTTGAATGATATGTTGCTAAGTAACAAGAATGTGTGACAAAAATTCTTTTTAAAGTTGTGGCTGAGCATTTTCTGTGCCAGATGCTACACATGAGCACATTACATACACTGGGATATTGCAAAACCCAATGAAGTCAATTATAGGATCCCCATTTTATTTGGGGGAGGGGGGCGGTGCCAGGGACTGAACTCAGGGACACTCGACCACTGAGCCACACACCCAGCCCTATGTTGTATTTTATTCAGAGACAGGGTCTGGCTGAGTTGCCTAGCACCTCCTTGTTGCTGAGGCTGGCTTTAAATTCGCCATCCTCCTGCCTCAGCCTCCTGAGCCACTGAGATTAAAGGCTTGTGCCACCATGCCCAGCTAGGATCCCCATTTTAAAGACAGAAAGGAGTAACAGAGAAATGAAATAACTTGTCCAAAATCATACAGCTAGCAGAAGGAAACTAGAATTAAAATCCAATTTTATGCCAAAACCCTTGCTCTTTTCTAAACAAAGCTGCCCTTCCTAAAGGTATCAGTATATATGTTCACAGCTTCACTAAGTACATTTTCCTAGGGAGAAAAATAAAAAGAAGCTGAGAGGGGCTGGGGCTATGGCTCAGCGGTTGAGCACTTGCCTCGCATACATGAGGCACCGAGTTCGATCCTCAGCACCACATAAAATAAATAAAGATATTGTGTTCATCTACAACTAAACAAAATATTAAAAAAAAAAAAAAAAAGC
>PVHX01010874.1:0-67493 GCA_004024805.1 Geosciurus inauris
GGCCTCCTCGCACAGTCAGTCAGTGGTGTTAACGAGTGGTGTTAAAAGTGACACCAGAGTGCTGCAGGCGCCACTGTCAGCTGTTGCAAGAGATGACACCCAGGCCTGCAGAGTTGGGTGAGAGCTCAGGAGCAGCAGCCCCTCCTCGCTTGGGTCCCAGGATCCCAGGGACCAGTTGGGAAGGGGTCCAGGAGGAATTAAGCTTGGTGGGCCTACTCAAGAGGAGTGTTTTGTCTCCAGCATGCAAAGGACGGGAAAGTGAGGCTGTGGGGACAGTGAGGAACGTGCAGAGGTCAGAGGCTAGGAGCAGGAAGGGAAGGGGCCTGGCAAGTGGGGAAGGCCCTTGTACTGATCACTGCTTAGTTCCATTTCCTCCACAAGCTTTATGCTGGAGGCCTCCTCTGGACATGCAGAGAAAGCAGCTGTGATTTTCATTAAGAGGTTGTCCACGACCTCTGAGGTTTATAATCCAGTCATGCAAATGTTACACATACACTTGGAACAATTAAAGAAGAATGCAAAGTCCACTTTTTTCTGGCATTGGGCTGACAGGGCAGATAGCCAGGGTTTCTAGAGGATTTAGAAGGAGGGAACATTTGGTGAGGAAACAGAAATGTTCCAAAGGGCTCTTTCCTTCTCACTGCTACCATCAATGGAGCCCCAGAGAAGAGGGGAGGGGAGAAGACACAAGTGACCTGGTGGCCACCACCCAATCCATTTTGCAGATGGAGAAACTGAGACCCAGGGGGCTAGCCCACTTCCCTCTAAGGGCAGAGCTAGGACTGGCCAGCTCTGTATCCCACAGAACGATTTGCATGTATCTTCCCCCACAGCCTGAGGATGTTCACGTAAGATCTGACTGGTGCCCAACACCAATTGGGGGCTGAACTAAGGTTCAATGTAAAGGAAAACTCAAGAACATTCACTCCCTTGGGTATGAAATAAAACAATTTGCCTCTAGCTTTAGGGTTTATAGAACACGCTCCTGTTTATTATCTCATTTTCTCCTCACAAAACCTTGTGACAAGCACATGATTATTTTCACTTTGCAATTTGGGAAACTGAGGCTGGGAGAGAGGAGGCACTGCATTCATTCAGCTCTTCAGGGATGAATGGAACCCAGGTCGGCTGACCCCCTTCAAGTACTCATCTATCACAGCCTCCAGCATCGACACACAAGTTCAGGATAACCCAGATGTGAGCTCGTGTTAGTTCATCTGCTTGCTGAGCCCCACTTCCTTTTGGAATGTGGCCTACCCTGCATGAGCCCAGCTTGAACCTGGAGTGGATTCAGAGGGCACTGGCAGCCAGTCAGAAACTTCTGCTAGCTCTGGCCTTCGTGTGCACAGGTTGCTGGGAACCAGGGTGTGATATGGGAGGGATGTTAGTTGGAAGTCTGCAGATCCCCATTTCCAAGGTGCTCAAAGTTGCCCTAATTTCTTCCTCATACCCTTCCTGCAATGCCCCTCCTTGGGGGCTCTGGAGTTGGTGAGCTCTGAAATGCTGTTAATGTCTCCTTTTCTCTATCCAGTGTTAGCAGAGTTTCTTCAATCCATGGAAGCCACACATCCAAAAGCACTAAGGAAAGCAACCCTGCAGGATCCAAGGAGCCTTCGTTCACCTGCGGGTCCCCCCACGCAAACTCTCCAGAGTTACAAGAGTAAGAGTGGAGGATGTATCCAGCATCCGGTCCCTACATCCCAGCTGCCCTCTCAGACTCGGGCTTGGAGTCTCACAGGTCTCTCAGCTTATGCCTTTGAGAAATGTTCAGTGGCTGTGGTGCTGGGCCTCTAGAATTTTTGCTTCCTTCTTCACTTCACTCTAGACTGTTCCCCTGGTTTTCTTGTCCTCACAGCTATGGGTTAAATGCCACCAGGTCCATCTAATTCCTGGGAAGCTGGGTTTAGGCTTAAAACTCTGTGTTGGTTTCTAGGTGTGTCCTAGAGCTCTATAAGCATAAATTTGACTTCCGTTAGATTGGGTCATATAAAATATGGCTATTCAAGAGAATTAGTCAAGGGTCAGTCTTTGAAATGCTGGGGGAGATCCTGGGAACCTAAGGTTATTTTCCCAGCCTACACTTATTCTCATCTCCTCCATCCCAAATTCAGTGTAGACATTTCTTTCCATCTGTATCCTATCCCTCCTTACAACTCTCTCCTTTCCTTCACTGCCAAATATCCGGGTCTCTAAGACTGGCTCCATCTTCCCCCCATTTCCTCGGGGATCCTGAGTCTGTCCCCAGTGAACCTAGTTCCCATGTAACTGGACCATCTCCAAACCCAAGACATCCTCTCCCAGCTTCACATGCCCCTCTGCTTCCCCACAGTGACCCTTCCCTCCTCTCTCCCCACTGGCTTTACCCTGGAAGCATCTATGTTACTCCCTTATCATTCCCTCCTCTGACCACACTTTAATCTTCCCAGGAAACACATCATGCCCTCAATTTGCAGATAGGAAGACTGAGGCTCAGGGAATGAAAGCTGCCAGAGGTCACATGGCTGGGAAATAAATGGTGGAGTCAAGATTTGCATGGAGTCTTTTTTTTTTTTTTTTTTTTTGGTACCAGGGATTGAACCCAGGGGCACTTAATCACTGAACCACATCCACAGCCCTATTTTGTATTTTATTTAAAGACAAGGTCTCACTGAGTTGCTTAGGGCCTTGCTAAGTTGCTGAGGCTGGCTTTGAACTCATGATCCTCCTGCCTCAGGCTCCCAAGCTGCTGGGATTACAGGTGTGCACCACCACACCCGGCTGCACAGAGTCTTGATGGAAGAAGTCCCATGCTAGATTCTTACACTTATCCAAACACTTGCCTCCCTTCTGAGCAGGCTGGCCACCAAAATGGCACTGGAACCCTCACTGTCTGCCTCAGTGGGAACCTATCCTGGAACCTCTCTGCAACCTTTTTCTCTGCTGGGCCACACATCCAGGAGCTGTCTCTCCCCAATTTAAACCACAACGTCATTTCACAGCTCCACATTTCTGTCCTTGTGAGTAAGATTGCTGTCTCCTCATTTCTTAAGAAGCCCTTTAGGGTTCTTTTGCATGAAGGATCTGTTGCTGTTTGCTTGATTCGCCCCTTGGGCTGTTGATCTTGCGCTCACTAGAGGAGAGCCTTTAGCATTTAAGAAAACTTAGCCTTTTCCATATGTGTTGCAAATATTTTTCTAGTATTTTTTATATAGTGGGATTTTAATAACATATACAGTTGAATTTTCAATATTTATTTTGTGGTCTGACATTTGATTTCAACCCAGTCAGCTTCACTCTGAAATATTCTTCTAGGCTTTTGGGGTGTGAAGTCTCCCCTGGCCCTGCCTAGGAATGACTAAGTGGAGATCGTCCATTCTCAGCTTCCCAGTGGTTGGAGAGCCAGCCTTCCTCTAAAGGCTACCTTCAGCTCCTTGAAAACAAGGTACAAGCTACATGTGATCCTGGATAGTATGTGTCCATTGCCCAGGGTGGTGGCTCCAGGGACACAGCAGCAGCCAGGCCTTAGGACATTAGGATTTAGGGAACAAGCCTAAAAGGAATTTATTAAGAGAGTTGGGCATTCCAGATGGGAGCGAGGAAAGAACAAAAGTGTGCAAGACGTGGAATATCATCTACCTTGGCTGGAACCTTTGAGACAGGTTCCTAGGAGGGAGGAGAAGGTGAGGACAGGCTGGGGATACCAAGGTCCTTGGGTGGACAGCAGGAACGCTGTTTTCGCTCATAGCCGTGGAGCAGCCATGCCTTCTCCCTCAGAGGGCGGGCAGGCCCTGGGGTCCCAGGGGTCGGGGCAGCCACGAAGGGGCGGGGCGGGAGCTTGGCAGGTCTGGTGATGCCCTAATTAAGCCGCGGGTACATTTCCCAGCCCAACTGTCAACCGCGCGTTGTGCAAGCCAGGAATGAATATTCCCAAAGCGCCAACAGAAGGAAATGCTTCAGAAAAACGGAGCCCGAGGGAGTGAAGGGAAAACAAGCCCTGTTCACACGCAGTCAGCAGCCGCCGCTCCATCGCACAGCCCCCGAGGAGGCGGAAACCGGCGCAGCGACACCGACACCGTTCCCGCGCCCTGAGGTCCCAGCGCTGGCAGATGTGGAGCGCCAGGGAGCGGGAGGCACTTTCTCGGCCCAACTTCTGTCCCTTCTGCTGCATGCCCGGTCTCCCCAGGTCCTTTCGGAGACCAGGGTGCAGGCCACCCACTTCGCGGCCCCAGGGTGGGTCCTCCAGGGACAAACATGTCAGGAGCAGGCGGCTTGCCTGAGGTTCCCTGCTTGCTGAGATCCTTCTTCCGGCTGGGCTGTCTTCAAATCCCTGCTCCCAGTGTGTGTGTGTGTGTGTGCGCGCGCGCGCGCGCAAGTTACTTCTCTTCCATACCTCCGAAAGGAAAATGGGCTTAATAAACATCACTGGTTATAAGGATGAAAGCAGATACATGTATATTAGTGGCTATCGTCAGCCCCAATAAATGACAGAAGATGGTGACAGTGCGCAGAAAAGCAGTTTTAAAAGGAATTTCTCCTTTTCCTGGGTGGTGGGGACAGGGGTCCCTTCTGTTCCTTCAGTTAGGTACTGCTAACAGTGGCTGCAGGAATACTGTTCAACAAGATACCAACGAACAGCTGTTGGCTTCTGGGATGACCAAGTCCTTTGGACTAGGCCTGTCAACTTCCTTGGCTGTACCTCCACCTGGTCACCCAGGGCCCCAGGCAGGTCCAGATCTGGGACCAGCCATGTTGCCTTGACCCCTCTGCCCCTCTCTGTGTGACTGCAGAGGCTTCATTGAGGAAAGTGAGGCTGTGATCTTGGAGACCAGATTGTCTGGGGTTCATCCCAACTCAGCACAGGGCTCACTGCAGACCTGCAATATTACTCTCTTTGTTGCCAATCTGCTCCCTCAAGTTCAGTATCAACTCCCTCTTGACTGGCTAATCTCTTGGTCTTAATTGGCACCTCGTTGGGCAAGTACCTTGTTTTTTCTGCTTCTCCAGCATCTGACAGTGCCTTGGTGCATGGTAGGTGAATTTAAGTGGCAGTGTCAATGGCAGCCTGGATAGTGCTCAAAGGACCCTCTGCACAAATAATCAACATCTTCAAAGTTCTGAGCCCCACCATGGGTCAGTTCTTTAGGCACAACTGGCTACATAATTTGCAGAGCCCAGTGCAAAGTGAAAATGAAGATCCAAGACAACAGAGCATTAAACCAGGTCCAGAGCCCTTCTGGGCGCTGAGATCCTATAAGACTGCCCAGGCCCCTCACCTAGAAGCAGCCTGTCTTTAGGTCTCAATGGTTGCACTCCTTGGGTGTCTCCTGCTGAAATATACCATGTCCTTCATCTTGGGTAATGCTCAAAATGTGATTCTTTATGCTCAACTAAAGAGTGATGTTTCTCTTGTTAGCAAAAAGCTCCTGGAATATCCTGGACTTGGCTATGAAGGAGGTGTCCATTCATAAAGGCAGCTCTGATTAAAAACAACAAAAAAGGTCCTATATAGATTCCCCTTCAGAATGAATCTTTGAGTCACAAGCTTCTTAGCCTCTTGGACTTCCCTTTCTCCCACTAATCAGGCCATTCTTTCTGTGACTATTTATTGAGCATCTATTGTGTACAAGCACTTCTTGAAGTTCCAAGAACATAACAATGATTGGGGAAGACTAAGTTCCTACGCTCCTAGGGCTGCCACTGTGCCATCACAGAGCAGGCAGGGGCTCTAAGGAGTCTGAGTCTAATACCAATTGGCCAGAGAACAAGAACTGCCTAGTGTCAGTGACAGTAGGCTGTCCTTTCCCCTCCCAGGGTTGACTCCAATACTACTTATTTTCTTCAGCACACCAAGAGGTGTTTCCACAGTCTCTCTTGTGAGCCATGGAAAGACACAAGGGACCCAGGAAATGAGAGGACACTAGACTCACACCCCTTTTTTGTGGTGAGTGCTTTAGGTCCATTCCTTGCACCCCTGAATCTCAGGCTCTTTTATGTTGGAAGGGCCAAGGGACGTGAAGCACTTAGTAGGAAGCCTACCAGGCAGTGGGCGCTTGGGAAATGGAGCTACAATTGTCCCCTATTACCTTGGTGCTGGCGACGGAACCCAGGGTCTAGTACATTCTAAGTATGTGCTGTACCACTGAGCTGTATCCCCAGCCCCTTCACTATCAGGTTTAAACCCTAGCATCAGAATTCCAATGTCCCCACCTTCTTGGGGAACCATGATTTTGTCATACACTTTATCTTCACAGTTCCTTCCTGAGGGATAAAAGGAAAGGGACTTAAAGTTTGTTCTTGCCTGCTACACGTGATTCTATATCACCTCCCCACACACCCCAGAAGTGGGCACTATTATCTCATTTCATGGACAAGGAAACTGAGGCTCCAAGAGGCTTAGGCATGCAGTGACATGGCTCACAAATGGCACTGCCAGCATTCTGGTCCAGGCAAGCCTGGACCAGATAGTACTGCTTTATCTGACCACATGGCTTTTCCAAGAAAGAAACTCAAAGGTGATTATACTCTGAGGCCTGATGCTGGGGTCTGCATCTTTTCTGTGACCCTTCCAGGGAAGTTACTGGGAGTAGTATTTAATGTGCCTCAGTTTCCCCATCAGTAAAAGGAGGAAAGTAACAGTCCCTATCAAATAGGGTTAATATGAGAAAGAAAAAAGATAAACCATGCATATACCAAAAACAGTCCCTGGCACATAGTAATTGTTCAAATAATATCTTATCATTGGAAAGTCAAAATTCATGCTTTTCTTTTCTTTTTTGCCAAAATTTTATTGAGAATTTTTGCATCTATGTTCACCAGGGATATTGGTCTGAAATTTTCTTTCTTTGAGGTGCCTCTGTCTGATTTTGGTATCAGAGTGATACCTCCTAGAATGAGTTTGGAAGGGTTCTCTCCTTTTCTATTTAATAAAATAGTTTGATGAGTATGGGTATTAATTCTTCTTTGTAGGTCTTGTAGAACTTGGCTGAGAATTTGTCTGGTCCCGGGCTTTTCTTGGTTGGTAGGCTTTTTTTTTTTTTTTTTTTTAAATATATATATTTTTTAGTTGTCAATAGATATTTATTTTATTTATTTATTTATACGTGGTGCTGAGGATCGAACCCAGGGCCTCACGCATGCAAGGCAAGCGCTCTACCGCTGAGCTACAATCCCAGCCCTGGTAGGCTTTTGATGGCATTTTCTATTTCCTTGCTTGAAATTGATCTGTTTAAGTTGTGTATGTCCTCCTGGTTCAGTTTGGGTAGGTCATATGCTTCTAGAAATGTGTTGGTATCTTCAGAGTTTTTTATTTTACTGGAGTATAAATTTTCAGAATAGTGTCTAATTATCCTCTGTATTGCAGTAGTGTCTGTTGTGATATTTCCTTTTTCATCATGAATTTTAGTAATTTGGGTTTTCTCTCTCCCTCTTTTCATTAGGGTAGCTAAAGGTTTGTCAATTTTATTTATTTTTTCAAAGAACCAGCTTTTTGTTTTGTCAGTTTTTCGAATTGTTTCTTTTGTTTCAATTTTACTGATTGCAGCCCTGATTTTAATTATTTCCTGTCTTCTACTTTTTTTTGGTGTTGGTTTCTTCCTCTTTTTCTAGGGCTTTGAGATGTAGTGTCAAGTAATTTATTTGTTGACATTTTTTTCTTTTAATGAATGAGCTTAATGCAATGAACTTTCCTCTTAGCACTGCCTTCATTGTGTCCCAGACATTTTGATATGTTGTATCAGAGTTTTCATTAACCTCTAAGAATTTTTTTTATCTTTTTCCTGATGTTTTCTGTTATCTATGTATCATTTAATAGCATATTATTTAGTCTCCAGGTGTTGGAGTAGTTTGTTTTTTAATCTGTCATTGGTTTCTAATTTTATTCCATTATGATCATATAGGATTCAGGGTAGTATCTCTATTTTTTTGTATTTTCTAAGACTTGCTTTGTGGCATAACATATGATCTATTTTGGAGAAGGATCCATGTGCTGCTAAGAAAAAAGTATATTTGCTCGTTGATGGATGGAATACTCTGTATATGTCTGTTAAGTCTAAATTATTGATAATTTTATTGAGTTCTATATTTTCCTTGTTTAGTTTTTGTTTGGAAGATCTATCCAGTGGTGAGAGAGCTGTGTTAAAGTCACCAAGTATTATTATGTTATGGTCTATTTGATTCTTGTAGTTGAGAAGGGTTTGTTTGATATACATAGATGCCCCATTGTTTGGGGCACAGATATTTATTATTGTTATGTCTTGTTGATGTATGATTCTCTTAAGAAGTATGAGATGTCCTTCTTTATCCCTTTTATTGCTTTTTATTTGGTTTATTGTTTCCTTCATTTCAAGATTTTCTGATTGGTATTTTTTCACAATCTCTAGCTCTTTTTTAAAGTAATCTTTTGCTACCTGTATTTGCTCCCTTATCTCTTTGTTGGAGTGATCAATTTTTTGCCTGTATTTGCTAGCCTAAGTCATTCTTTAATTTGCAGATCATTTTAATTATGTACATTCTGAATTCTTTCTCTGACATTTCACCAACTATAGTGTCAATGGATTCTATTATTGTAGTATCTTGGTTTATTTGGGGCACTTTCTTCCCTTGTTTTTTCAGGTTGATTATGTATCTTCCTTTCTTGCAATGCCAATCTGAGGTATTGAGGTTTCTATTCTATAATCTTGTAGTGACACTACAGATTACCTGTATGTCACCTTGGAGTGCACTTCCAGTCCCCAGCATGTGTCCCCAGATGGACACTATTGCCACTAAAGATGGTGGCAGCCATAGTGGAGGTAACTCAAGATGTCAGTGGGAGTGGCCCAAGATGGATGCAAACACTTTCAGGGATGGGGCTAAAAGGGTGACATTTACAATGGCTTTGGGCTGATTGATCAGAGATGCAGCACTTTGGCAGGCCGCTACTTCCAGGCCCTGTCTGTTGACCCAAGATAGAGGCTAATACATGGGAAGAACTATGGGGATGGCTGCAGTGTACAAGATGGATACAGGAAGAGAGCAACAGCGTGGATCCCCACTATGTGCAAGGGTAGGCCTGGGCCTGGGCTCTCACACAGACCAGTGAGGGCAGTTGTAGTCCTGATCTTGTCCTGCATTCCCTCAGGGATTCCATGAGTCTAGCCCTGGGCCTGGGCTCCTGCAGATCAGCAGGGGTTCTGGCACGGAACTGGAGGCAGTCCCAGGCCTCAGCTGCAGGGGTCCCTGGAGGCAATCCTTTGCCTGGGTCTGGGTTTCCCTATGGGTCAGCAGATTGATAGGTAGCAATCTTGGGCCTGACCTTTGCTGGGCTCCCACAGAGGTCCCTGAAGGTGGTCCTGGGCTTTGACCTGTGCTTCTACCAGATGGCAGGGGCTCTGGTGCCCCAGCATTTTCTTAATAATGCTTTCTAATTCAGACCATCCAAGCCTACCCTTTCCTAGGCTACCTCAAAGGCAGGAAACTGGGTGAAAACTTGGCTATGGGGTCCCACTTCTGGGCATATTGTGTTTTCTGCAAATGACTATAACAAAATGTCCTACACCATACTTTTCTATACTGGGACCTGGCACTCCCCTGTCAAGAGGTGGTCAAATTTTCTTCTCCCTTGGACCTGGAGACAGAAATGATGTGATATATTCTGATTGTGATCAGAAAAGGCCATACAGCTCCCCTTGCCATGGAGAAGCCCAATGCTTTGGGACCATCATCCTGGCCATCCCACAAGGTGGAGCCAGATGTACTGACTTGCCAGCTGACTTGCCAGTGAAGCCTTATGGACATTCCAGACCAGCCCAACCACAGTCGCTCCACATGGAGCAGAAGAACTGCTAGGCAGAGCCCTATGTGAGTTCCCATCAGTGTGGAGTCCACAACATTGGCCAGGGATAGTTGTTAAGCAGGCTCAGGGAATGCCTCTGCCTGCTCTGGGGGCTCCAATGCACCCACACAGGGTCTGACCTGAACAGAAGGAGAATGTACTTGGTGCAGCCTGTGGAGATAATCTCAGGACAGCTCCAGCCTGCTGCTTCCCTTGGCTCTTGGCAGGGAGCTGGAGGTTCATGGGCTAGCAGGGACTGGAGCTCCTTGACCTGGGGCGAGCTGATAGAATGGTTCATAGCGGGGAGGCTTCCATACCAACTGCAGTAGCCTCTGTCAGTTAGGGTTGCCCCAACTTACAGTCCTAAGCCCCTCTTACCCTTCTTCTTGGTGCCATGATGGGCTGGGCCACCAAGAGAAGAGGCATCTCCAGGGAAGATGTGGCATGTGTTGTGGGGACAGAGAGGGGACATAGAGGCTTTCTCTTGTCCTTCCTCCAGCCCTCCTAGTAGTGTCAAAGCTCCTGGAAGGAGGGGGACCTTTTCAGGGCACCCAGAAACTTGCCCTTATCTATATAGATAAGTGGGGAGGAGGTTTTCTGATTTGGGGATACATTGAGTCCAGTGTGCTGTGTACTGACTTCTAATTCCTCCTTCCAGTGACACTGTCTGCTCCCCCAGAGAAGAGCCTCAGGTTGAGGAGTTCTAGCAGGGGCTGCTCTGGTCTCGGTCATCAGGCCTTGGTTCACCATTTATTCATTCCTCAGTCAAAGAACACCCAGTACCTGCTCCATGCCAGGCCCTTCCTGGGACCTGGAGGTGCAGAAGTGAATAGGCCCCGGCACGTAGGGAGCTGCAGCTGGCTTGCGGGGTTCACAGAGCAAGTATGCCCCTCTCCCACTCTGTGGGGATGGCACCAAGTGGGTAGCATGACACTGCCATGTGGGGGGTGCATGCTGTAGGACACTGGTGGACACATGAGCCCTCCCAGGGCCCTTCCCAGAACCAGCTCACCTCCTATGCTCAAGAAACTCTGAATCTCCTTGTAGAGACTGACCTTGTGTGACCTTCACAGACCTCCTCTTCTTAGAACTGGGGGAGAGATGGGCCCGGTTTACAAGGGAGGTGGTCTATCTTGATTCATGCCACTCTGTTTTTCAGCATAAATCCAGTCCCAAGTCTGCAGCTTCCCTCTCCTTTCTCCCCCCACCCCCAGGGACACTCAACCACTAAGCCACATCCCCAGCCCTTTTTTGTGTTTTATTTAGAGACAGGGTCTCACCGAGTTGCTTAGCCTTACCAAGTTGCTGAGGCTGGCTTTGAACTTGCAGTCCTCTTGCTTCAGCCTCCCAAGCTGCCAGGATTACAGGTGTGAGCAGCTGTGCCTGGCCATCTCCTTTCATAGCTGGTCAAATTAAAGCCTCTGACAGTCAAAGGTGTGCTAAAGTCTGTGCCACTCATAGCAGAGATGAGAGTCAATCTCAGGTCAACCGGACTGGCAGGAAATCTATGTCCAGAAACCCCATGTCCTTGGAAACCCTATGTCTAGATCTCCCATTGTTTCTGGAGGCTACAGATGCCCAGAGCAGTGAGGGAGCTTGCCTGCTGCAAGTCCATAAGTGAGAACTAAAAGCAGGATGGGAGTCCAGGGCTCCTCATCCATTCCTTCCCTGCCCTTGAGGTCCTCCAGTGGCCATCTCCACCTCCTGACAGAGACCCTAGAGGGCAGCCTCTAATCCCCTTGCTGCATGGCTGGTTAGTACGTGGAATCAGAGAAAGGGGTCACTGCCACTCTGTCCCTGACCCCAGGCCCTCAGCTTTGAGGAAGTCCTCCCACTCCACTTGGCCAGGGTTTTGGCATAGCGCTTTGCACTTTGTACTCTGCTTATCTCCTCACAGGGTCAACATTGGCTGTTTAAATGGATGCCATTTGCCTGTGTTTGAGATTTGGCATTTTCCCCTGGATTTGGGTCCTGGCAGAGATAATCTGGGGTGAGAGGTGGCCTGAAACTCCTAGCAGCTCCCAGGAAGACACAGCCGCCTGGGGCAGGGAAGAGATCTGCTTAGGCTTTCCCGTCACTTCAGTTTCCCACTGTTCCATCCATACTCACATGAATATACATCTCTTACTCACAGTCCTGCCTGCCCTTCCCATGTGCAAGCCTCCTGCCTGGCACTAGTTCTGGGAAGCACGGAGATGAGTCAGTGTCCTGTGTGGCAAAGATTGCTACTTGCTCCCCAAACTCACTCCCTGCCTCCAGGGTGCCCTGTGGGCTTACAGTTTCCAGCACCCATTGCAGTTAGAAGTGGTCAGGAAAAGAGTTTGGGTCAGAGAAATGTAGGCGAAAGAGACGCAGAGCACTTCCCAGGCCTCACTCCAAATCGCTCTATCCCAATGCCCTCTCTCTCTCTCTGTTTTCCAGCCAGAATCAGAAGATCCAGTGGGGGATGTCAAGGTGACACTATTCGAGAAGGTAGCCACTAGGTGCATGTGGCTAGTCAAATTAGTTAAAATAAAATCAAATGAAAAATCCAGTTCCTCTGACTAACCACACTCCAAATATTTGGTAGCCACCTGTGTGCAGAAATCATAGGACATTCTGCTGGAGGGCACACTCTGAGGTCCTAGGGTCCTGAATGACCATTTGAAAGGAAGGCCACCTACCAATCAGGAATATGCCCTTGAGCTTTGTGTATAAGAAAAATAAACTTCCTGTATTAGATATTGACGGGAGGGAGGAGAAGAGGGAGATTTGATGCTTTAACAATACAGATCTCTTGGGGCTGGGGTTGTGGCTCAGTGGCAGAGCACTTGCCTAGCATGCATGAGGCACTGGGTTCGATCCTCAGCACCACATATAAATATATGAATAAAATAAAGGTCCATCAACAACTAAAAAAAAATTAAAAAAAAAAACAATACAGATCTCTTGGTCTGAGGGGATTTTCTATTTAGTGGAGGATCCAACAGGCAGTCTTAGTATTTGGGGATATAAGGAATGGGGGAGAGAGAGAGACAGACAGACAGACAGACATAGACAGAGGAGCCTGAAGAGCCCTGGGCCCAAGGACAAGGAGGGATCATCAGAAATGGCCCAATGGAAGAGATACAGATGGTCCCCCATGTGTAATTATTAGGCTTATAATTTTTGAACTTCACTAGGGTGTGAAACCTACTTGGAATTTTGAATTTTGACCTTTTACCAGGCTAGCAACACAGAACAACCCTTCTGTTTTTTATTTTCAGTACAGCATTCAATGATGCCCAACACTGTATTACAAAATAGGCTTTGTTTCAGATGATTTTGCCCATCTGTAGGCTAATGGAAGCATCCTGGCTGGGTTAGGTGGGTCAGGCTACACTATGACGTTCAGAATTTTAGATGTATTGAATGTATTTTGACTTGATATTTTCAACTTACATGGGTGTATCTGGCTGAGCCCCATTGTGAGCTAAAAGGCATCTGTCCTATCTTTGCCCTTGTTCCTTGATCTGAAGGTCACACAGGATTGGGGCTGAGGGAGGATGGTAAGAGGCATCTTGCTCGTTCCTCTTGTGTACCCCCTCGGGTCCACTCTTCTTTCTCTCTGGCAGACACAGGAAACAGCACCTGGACCCTCCTTTAGGCCCTATATGTCCCCCACTGTCAGTGCAGGTAATGAAGGAGTTGATTTCATTCCAGTAGTGTAATTATACATGTATATAGGGTAATAATGTCCGTCTCATTCTACTGACCTTCCCATCCCCACAACCCCACCCCTCCCCTCACTCCCGTCTGCACAAACCGAAGTTCCTTCATTCCTCCCTATCTAGGTTGGTTGCATAGTTTAGCTATTGCTGAACACTATTTTCAAAGTGGGAGCTTTACTGGGTCCACATATATGAGGCAGAGAAGGGTTGTATAGCATTCTGGGACTTTAGCCAGCCCACTGGTCACTGGCAGAGAGAATAGAAGGGACAGATCCCAAAGATGGATTGGAGTAGACAGAGAACTCAGAGACAAAGTGGAAATTCCCCACAAGAGTTTTGGCAGTCTGATGGAGATAAGTGGTTCTCACGTGGCCATTGGTCTCCAGCCACATGGGAGATAGTTGGCCTATATTGAGGGATATCCACACACCTTAGGTCTTCCAAGGCCTAGAGCCCACTGGCCACAGGCCTGGAGCTCCTCCCTGAGGAGCAGACTAAGCTCTCTCTCATGCCCAGCTCTCTCTCATGGACCTGTGGCCTAGGCTGTGAAGGACGAACACTACAGATGTTCAAGATGTTCAAGATGAACACCACAGGAAGTAGGAGGCTGAGCCCAGGTCCAGGTGTGCTGCTAACTCATGGGCAAACTTGGGCAGTTAGCTACCTTTCTCAGAGATATGAGCCTTGGTGTTTTCCTTCCCAGATCCCCCAGAAGATTGATTTAAATGATAAGCACACAAGCAAAGACTGGCCAGGATAGAATCAAAGCACGGGCAAGATTGGAGTTTGTTGCCCAAACTACCAAAAGGTACTGTCCTGAAGCGTGCCTTGGCAGAGGCTGGTGGGCCTTCTGGAAAGTTGCAAGGAAGCCAGGTCTGACACAGCCTGGAGGCTTGGAGCCCAAGGGACTTGGCCTGTAGGAACCAGCGTGGCTAGAGCGGTGGCTGGAGCAGAGTCTGCCATAAGAAGGTTCCAGCAGGGAGCATCCTCCAGTGAGTCAGGGCCAGAGGGGCCTCTGGGTTAGTCAATGTCATCTCTGTGATTAAAATACATGACACAAACAACTTAGAGGAGGAAAGATTTATTTTGGCTGATGGCTTGAGAAGTTTCAGTCCATGGTAGGCTGGCTCCCTGGCTCTGGGCCTGAGGTGAGGCAGAACATCATGGTGGAAAGATGTGGCAGAGGAAAGCTCCTCATGGAAGCCAGGAAGCAGGAGAAGAAAGGAAGAGGGCTAAGAACAAGACACAGCCCCTAAGAGTGCACCCTCAAGAACTCAATCCTTCAATTAGGTCCTGCCTCCTGTGGTTCCCCCCACCTCCCAATAATGTCACCAAATTATTAATCCACTTATGAGGTCAGAGCCCTCATGATCCCATTCATTTCCCCAAAGCCCCACCCCTGATCATTGCTGCACTGAGGACTAAGCCTTCAACAAATGAGCCTTTGGGGGACATTCCAGATCCGAACCATAATAGTCCCTGCAGGGGCAGATAGAGAAACCAGGGTGGCCTGAGTGGTAGGCCATGGCTCTCCAGCAATCACACCAGGATTTCTCCATCCCTGGGGACAGAGATGACTAATGATGACAAGACAAAAGCCCTGAAAGCAGGTGCTTGATTCCCTATGGCACTTCAGTACCAAGTAACTTCTCAGTTCCTACATTTCTTCCCTGAAAAATGGAATACTAGCAGAATCTACCTTGCAAATCTAAATGGGTTCGTAAGTAGCAGGTTATCCAGACATTCCTGCACATCTTGAGGTCTCAATGTATTTCACACATTATCATTAATGCCAGGCTCTGTCCTAACCCTGTGACCCACATCAGCTCATTTCAACCCCCTACTATTTTGGGTCAGCCTGGTCCCAAATGCTGTACTCAAAGCCACTGGCCTCCTGGCCTCCCTGTTGGGGACCTGTACCACATCCAGGTCTGTATGACCCCGTTGTGCATTTTCTGGGCTGGTTTTTGCTGTAAAAATGATTGGTTATCTTCTTTTGAGACACAATTGGATGCAGTGCAAAGGATTCATTTCTTATGTGCAAAACTGACTTGTGTAAAGAAATGCATTGGTATATGTTAATGTGCCGGATGCCGGGATGGGCTCCACAAAGGTCAGTTTTCTTTCCTTGCCAGTGGGACCTATAGAATCTCAGGTCGGTTGTGATTCCTAATGTACTTTATGATCAGATTCTCATGTAGTGCTAGTAAAAAACACAGGTTCCTGGACACTGCACTGGGGTTAATGAGTCAGGCTATCTGGGGCCTGGACCCCGCAATCTGCGTTTTACACCAACACCCCAGGTCATCGTAGAGACAGCCCGGGCTGCAGCCCTTGTGCCTGCAGTGGGTAGGGGGTATTAATCAAGAGGAGCTGGAGGAGGGCTCTAAGGAGGTGGCACCGGTTTGGACAGCAACATAGTGACAAAGCCCAACCTTGGAATCACACAGCCCATGTGCTGAACCTGAGCTCAGTCATGCACGGACTGGTTCATTCTCCACCAAATGTAGATAAAGTCCCAACTTTGCAGGCAGTTTATAGTGGAAGTTAAAATGAATTGGAACCAGCCTTTTGGATCTCTGTGGAGTTAAAGAAGGAACCAGAAGAAAAATGATTTCCCCAAAGGTGGAATCTCTGTCCAGGTGGCAGAGGAGGGGTTAACCATGACCGTGTCCACTGAACAATAAGTGGCCGGTGGTGGAAACGCTGAACTGTGATGATGGGGTTGACAGGGGCTATTTTCGGAGCCCAACCGCACGGAGTAATAGGATTGGAGCCGAGGCAAGCGTGACCAGAGCCCAGGTTCTCAGCTGCCGAGGCAACAGCCAGCGGCCGCGCCAAACAAAACACTCCGCGGCTTCTTCCTCCTCCCGCTTCCGTGGGTTTTATCTTGACCTTCATGTGATCCATCCTCTCCAGCAGCATGAAAAAAGATTGCTTTTGATTTCCTAAGTGTCATATGCTACAGACTCGCTGCTCTACACTCTTTGAAATCCAGCTGGAGTCCACTTTGCAGGGAAACTGAGGCAGGAGAGGGCCGGGCAAGTCACAGCAGGGCGCGTGGTTGGGAAGGAGTCAGAGATTTATTGGTCCCAGACTCTCACTTTCTCTTTTCCCCATGACCTTCAAAATCCAGCACCTGTCAGGGAAGTTGAGTAGCCAAGGAGCTGGGACTTCTGTGGTCTTTACCCTTCTACCTATCAAAAACTCATACTTAGGAGAGGATCCCTCTCTGCCCTTTATACCCAGGGACAGTGTCCATCGACCTCTGCATTGCTATTCTCGCCCAAGCTTGCCGGGAAGTGGAAGGCCTGGCGAACCCTTGCCCTCAGGGTGAATGTGGGCCATTAAGACCTGCTCTGGAGGCATCTGGCCACTCCTACCAAGCCGAAGGAGCCTTTTACCCTCCACTCCAGATGCTAGAAGATCCTCGGGCCCAGATCGGCACCTCCAAATACTTCTGCATTAAATGCGGTACCCTTACCAACACTTCCCCAGGGCAGATTCACATACATAATGGAATAGCATTTAAATGTAGGCATGCACCTGGCCCCTCCCTTCTTTGTATGTGACCTTTCTGTTAGTCTGCCAGAGGCTCCTAGTGCCCCAGGGAGGATTAGGGTTGTAATAAGACACAAAGAGAAAGTGAAAAGAGAACCAGGCTAGAATCTTCAAGCCCACAGTGAAAGGGTGTTCATTTTCCTTTTTTTTGCAGTACTGGGGATGGAAGGAACCCACCGCCTCACACAGGCTAGGCTAATGCTTCTACCACTGAGCTATATCCCCAAATCTAGGCTTTCCTGCGGGAATATAGGTTTTCTACGCTCTGCACATTGCTCTTTATATATCAAGTGTAACACCTGGAGGACCAAGTGTAGGTTTACTCTACGCTAGTGTAAGGTAGAGAGGACACAGAATGTGACCCAAAGATGAGATAGAGCCACACAAGAGGGACATCAGGATGAAAAAGACGGGGCTAAGGGTGCTGCTATGTTCCACAGGGACACAGGCCATTAGCATGCTAGGCTGGACCCCTGGAGAGAGGGAAGAAAGAAAGAAATCTCATAGGTCAAAGGAAATGCAGGGGCTCCCTCCTCTCCTACCCCCTGCACTTCTGGAGTTAAAGGTCCAACCTCCTCTGGGGGCATCTGTCCCCCAGAGTAGAGGAGGGTTCAGGAAGCACCTGAGAGGTCTAGAGTAGCACTCCTAGGTTCTTAGGTTCCAGGCTGTGTGGACCAAAAGGTTGCTGAGCATAGCTGGTGAACTTGTCAGGGGTCAGCTTTAGAATCTAGAACTGTAGAGAAGCCAGCCATGCCAGGGGACATCAGAGGTCCCAGGTATATGGGGCAGCAGCCTTGGAATGGGAGACCCAGTAGCAGATCCTGAGGAATGTCCCTGCATGGTTTCAGTGCAGTAAACAGACTTGGGGCAGGACCCTGACCTACATGACCACAAGACTGACCAAAGGATGTATTGCAAGAAGGATGGTCCAATCCAACACCCTGGGGTCCAGCGCTTTACTGCAGCGTGGCAAAGAGACAGAGGGAGAAGGGGCATCCTGTTGAGAGCAGATAGCTCTGCAGTAGCTCCACCTTTGAACATTCAAGTTCTTAGCTAAAAGAGAGAATGAACTTGAACTCGGATGTTTAACTCTCACTTGCCCAGCAAGATGAGGTCAGATGGGGTGTGATTTGAGTCTGCACTCCTAGTATTGGGAGGGTCCGAAGTAGCCCTCGGAGAGCAGGTCTTGGGCAGGCTATGTGACAATCTTGGCAGCAGCTGAGCCAGAGTTTACCCCAAAGCTATTTCTGAGGGGCAGGTTTGCTGAGCAAATGAAAAGTGCAAACAGGATTGCAGGGGGATTGTTTAAACGCTTTGGTCAAACAAAGTTCCTCAGCCCCCGGGGCTCCCCTGGAAGCACCTATTGACAGGCAAACAAAGGATGCGCTAATTTATCCATTCACCGAGGCCCCGTCCCTGGGGGCCCTCGCCCCTACCCTATCCTCCACCCCAGCACTAGTTAACCTTGATAACGCTGCAGCATGAAGAGTTCTGCTCAGTTGTTCCACCCGCCCCACTGTCCCCCACCGCGGGGAGGACAAATTAATGAGGTGTCCATGTGACCCGCCCCACTCTTGTTTAATATGCGGCAGAGGTCACAGTCACAGAAGAGCGGCCCCGTGTTGTCCGGGCTTGTCCAGAGGGGAAAGAAATGGCTGATCCCAGGTTTTATGTTTCTATTAATACTCCAGCACAAACGCATTGTGACTCAGCCTCGTCCTACCCCGTGCACGGGCGCCCGCTCCCTCCCCCACCTCCCTCTCACAGCCCCAACCTCACCCCCAGGGGTCGCCTGCTGGGCCGGTGGCCAGAGCCAGGTGCTCAGAAGGCAACTAGCCGGTCCTCTAATCAGCATTTCAATAAGCATCCTTGATGACACTACTGCTGGATACTGGAGTTTGGGAACCACAAGTCCCGTTAGGTACTGGACATCTTTTCCATTGGCTCAGAAACTGAATATTGACTGAAGAGGTGGAGGAAGGGATGGCCAAGCTTGCTTGTCTTGCTAAGCAGAGGTCAGCTTCACCCTTGACCAAATGAAATAATCCACTTAACCTTGTCCAGTGCATGGCCTAAGAGCTGGGAGCAGGAGAGAGATATAAACAGCTTTATATCAGTATAAATTCGCATATAATAAAATGCACCCTTTGAAGTGTACAACTCAATGATTGCCATATATTTTAGGACATGCAGTTTTATTAGTGGTAGTAGCATTAATATTAATCTCCCTTTTTCTACCCAAGTTGTCATAGGTAAGACCCAACAGGAGCCAGGCTCCTACTTTCCCAGGTCTGAACACTCTTAGAAAGAAAGCCAGTGAGACTCCTGAACCTCTTCTTTTCCTACCAGGCCTCTCATTCAGGGACCTGGCTTCTTGCCCTCTCCCCTACAGTGGTAGGGCTCCAGCAGATAAATCTGGCACACCATGAAGAATGGTGGGTCACCATACTGAAGCAAGTATCTGCAGCCACACCCCAAGGTCCTTGGAGGGCTCCAGGGTTAAATGATAGTGGCAGGGACAGGAACACAGCACTGCCTCCACTCCCAACCGTCCAGCCATCTGACCCCTCACCCTGACCCTGAGGTGGGAGCACAGAGTGTCCTGTATCTTCACTGCAGCTTGTGGGTCTCCTGAAGACCTTGATTCAGAAGGGGACATGGGAGAGGGCATGGGTGTCAGGTCCATTGGGCTGCCAGCACCTTCCTGGCTGGGCTATTTGTATTTCAAGATGTCCTTGAGCCACTAATAAAGTCTCCTCTTGCCTCCTTTCCTTATCTCTGAGCTGGCTATGCTCCCTGGTCTGGCTCTGGCATTTATCAGCCTGTTCCTCTCTACCTACACATGTGCCAGAGGCATGAGACCCTGTGTGTACATGCATGGCATGTGTCTTCAGGGGTCCATATATGCACAGGTTCCTGCATGTGTGTGGCATTCATGCAGGAACCTGTGCATGTGTTTATATGTGCACGTGTTTGCTAGGCTTTATATGTGCATGCAGCATGCCTGCAAGACTGTGCCTGTGTGTGTGTGTGTGTATTTGCAGGACCAAGTGTACATCATGCACAGGATGCATGTGTGCATATGTGCATTCACCCAAGTGTGCAAAGGTGTACATTTGCAAAGAAACTTGCATATATGGGTGTGATTTCAAGTGTTCATGCTGACATGTGCCCAAATACATGAGCTGATGCATGGGGGCTTACAAGTGTATGTGTGTAAAAGAATTCTGTTTATAAGACTCTTCAAAGATGTCAAGTGAGTAACTACAGCTGTGAGACCAGTGTTCAGGAAGGCAGACTGCCAGGAGGGGCCACCCATATCAGTGGAATAGGCAGTTCCCATCTAGAGGGCTGCCCTGTGCCTTTTGGCTCCCCATTCCTAATGAATATTCTCTTTTTTTTGGTACTGGAGATTGAACTCGGGGGCACTCGACCGCTGAGCCACATCCCCAGCCCTATTTTGTGTTTTATGTAGAGACAGGGTCTCACTGAGTTGCTTAGCTCCTCGCCGTTGCTGAGGCTGGCTTTGAACTCGCGATTCTCATGTCTCAGCCTCCCTAAGTGCTGGGATTACAAGCTTGAGCCACCGCACCTGGCTTCCTAATGAATATTAATAAATCTGTTGAGTCCTGACCAGACGAGTCCTGGTCAGTACTTCATTGCACTATCTCATTTAAGCACAGCAATAACATCAGGAGGCATTTTAATTCTCATTTTACAGATGAGCCCAACCAAAACTGGGAGGTTAATAACTTGCAGTAGCAGAGCCAGATCTGCCTGGTTCCAGAGCCTTTGTTTTGTGTTGCTCCACTGTCTGGCTACAATGATTGAGAACACACACTGCCTGTTTTGTTGTGCAGACCCAGTGCCAGTGGGTTGCTATTATCGTGTGTGTGTGTGTGTGGGCATGGAGGTGTAGTCTTTGTTGGAGGCGGGGGTCATTGAAAGAAGAGCAGAGCTGGCCTTGAGTGTGGACACTGGACTGGGAAAGTGCCTGAAAGGGTGGGTAAGCGGGCGGGCACTGAGGCTTCGCCGGGGAGCGTTCTGCTGAGCCTCCCTCACAATGTGGGTGGGCAGACAGCTTCCTTCCATTCACAGGACCAGTCAAGCCCCTGCTTCAAGGGTCCCCCCTGGATCCCTCCCCTTTGGTGTGAGCACAGCCGCACGTGGGTGCTGGCATGGGCAGTCTCCCCCTGCCTGCCCTCCCCAGCAGAGAGACCTTATCATGCCCTGGTATATCGTGTCATCTAGATATGAGCAGCCATAGGAAGAGGGAAAGAGGGAAGGAGGGATGCAGGGAGGGAGGAAGTCCACCTGGGAGCTTCAGGAATATAAACAGCAGTGTTTCCTGCTGTTGAACCACAGAGCCAGGCCGAACTGCTAAACCTGTCTTCCCTCTGGTTGGCCATAAAACTAATTAGCCCTGGAGATGGTGGAGGCCATAAGCTAGCTTCCAGAGTCCCCCAGCGGGGTCTCGAGTCCTCACTGTCATAAATCAGTGTGTCATGCCTCTGACTCTGGCTCCCACACAGCATGGTCAGAATGGGCCCGGGTGGGGGAATCCATGCTCTTGCCCCAGAAGTAGGTGGCTTTGTGCCCACTTTAGATGAGGGACAGCGCCACACTTGGCAAAGCCAGTGTAGAGAGACGGGAAGGGCATAAGCTGGTCTCATCCCTTAGCCTCCCGCCACTTCTATGTGCTCTGCTGCTGGGGACACATGGTTCTCTATCATCAGGAGGTCATCAAAAGCAGCATGCTGCCTCTGCAGCTCAGTGACACACTTTGACTCCCCAGGAATCGGGCCTATCCTCCCCAGAAACCCCTCAAGTCTGCAGCTCTGGGTTGGCTTTTGGGGCAGGAGATTCACTCCCATAGAAGGGGCTCAGATACAGCTCGGAGACCCAGGCTCTGACCCTGGCTCTGCCTCCCAGCAGCTGGTGACCTTGGGCAATGCCCCCATCCTCCCTGGCCTTTGGCCTTGGGTGCCTGGGCCACATGCATGTTCGACTAGCTGAAATTGCCAGCTTCACCCATCAAGCTTCATGGACCCCAGCTCTATCTCTTGTTCTCAGACCCTCCAGTCTGTGCCTTGGAAGCAGAACAAGGTTGAAGAGATAGTGATGCCCCTAGGGAACATCCTGCTTCCAACACTGGTCTGCCATCTGGGTCTTCTGGGAAGCAGACACTGAGATAGAGTTAGGAGTAAGTGTGACAAGGCTATTGGGAGTGAGGCCTGTGAAAGAGAAAAAGGTGGAGGGAGCAGCAGGATTGGGCAGGAGAGCTTCTGACTTCACTACAACATAACAGTGTCTCTGCACAGAGAGGCCATTGCAGGCATTGCCCCTCAGAGGAGTCCTGAGTGGGACAGGAGAACCCAGACCCTGAGAACCTGAGTTCAGCTTTAGCTGGGAAGTGGAGGTGGATCCTGAGGGTGCTTAGTAACAAATTCTTTCTTGAAAAGAGAGGGCACCTCCATGAGTGCCATGTGACTGAATGGCTCAGACTTTTCATTACAGATGAGAATAAAACCTCTCTCATAGAGTGCTGACCAGGGGTGGTCCCTATTGTCACAGCCATTGTTTTCATCAATATTGATGTGAATCCCCTCTGGTTGTTAAGATGCCAATCCTGGAAAGCACCTTTCCTTCTGCCTTCCCTTTCCTTGGGCAGTTGGCTGATTGTACTGGTTTCTTACCAACCATCTCTACTCTGTGGGTGACTGGAGAAGGCATACCTTCCATGACTTGGCCTCCCTCTCCATCCCCAGGAGCCAGCTGTGGTTGATAGAAAATATCTCTGGGTGTGCCTCCATGGTAGAGTTTTTGCCTAACATGTGCAAGGCCTGGGGTTCAATCCCTAGCACCACAAAAAAGAAAAAGAAGAAAGAAAATATCTCCAGATCTCTGGTGTCATGGCTGAATGGCATCTTCCCCACCCCCCATTACCTCAGAATATGACTATATTTGGAGGTGGGGTCCTTAGAAAGGTAATTAAAATGAGGTCATTAAGTGGACTCTAATCCAGTATGGCTGCTGTCTTTATAAGAAGAGAAAATCTGGACACCGACTCCCACAGAGAAAAGAGCATGTGAAGACACAGGGAGAAGGCAGCTATCTATGAGCTGAGGAGAGAGGCCTGGGACAAATCCTTCCCACATAGCTCTCAGAAGGAACCAGTCTGGCTAACACCTTGATCTTGCATTTCCAGTCTCCGTAACTGTGGGTCAATATGTGTCTGTTGTTCACATGACCCAGTGTGGGATTCCTTGTTATGGCATCCTTAGTTGACTGATACATGTGTTTTTTAAAAATGCATTAAGTTGGAGTGCTTCCAACTGCAAGTAACGTGACATCTGATGAAGAGTAACTTACCCCACGGGAACATTCATCTCATATATCAAGGAGTGAGGAGACAGATAATTCTGCAGTGTGCTCAGCCCCCTCACCCCCCAGCTCTGTACTCTTCTTCCTAAGTTGGGTTTTTGGTGTTTGGGCTAATTTAGATGGTTGGTGTGGGAGGGCTTCTCTGGGGAGATGACATTTGACTGAGACCAGCAGGTTGAGAAGGTGCCAGCCCTGGGCAGAGCTGTGGAGCCAGGAACTGCATCCCCCTTAGGGCTGGGACTGGATAACTATTGGCCACTGACTTTGACTCCCAGCCCAAGGCCACCTGGTCCAGTGCCTGCCTTCAGGCAGAGCCAGGCGTCCATCCAGCATAGACAGCTCATTATATTTGATTATTTTTCATTCCTGGCAACATCATTAGAAGGATATGCAAATTATAAAATCAACTGAATTTGTTTCACAGAACAAAGAGCGACATTTAATCAGCACAATAAACACTTACATGTGGCCATTTGCTGCATAAGATGACAGTTAATGAAGAAAGAATGAGTAGAATGAAAAGTTTGAAGGAGAAAGAAATAGGAAAGAAACAGAACAGGGAGAAACACTGTTGTAAAAGAGTGAATGAAGGTTCAAAGGGTGAAGAGGCATGGGATTGTTCATTCATTCAACAAATATTTATTGAGAGTTTACTAGGTTCCAGATATTAGACATTGAAAAGAGTTTGATGAAAAAAGATACTTTTATCTACCTGGGACTTCTTACCATTTATCAAATAATCCCACAAATATAAACATCATTATAGATGATAAGATATGCTATGAACAGGGCACTGTATTAGCCAGCTTTTGGTTACTAAAACAAAATACCTCACATAACCAACTTATAAAGAAAAAAAGGTTGTATTGGTTCTTGGTTTGGGAGGTTCAAGTCCATGACTGATTGGCCTGTTGCTTTTAGACCTGTGGCAAACAAAGAGAGTGGTGAAGGGGGCTGAGATTTCACAATCCCCTTGAAGTATGCCCCCCAATGACCTAACTTCCTCCCACAAAGCCTCACCTCTTAAAGGTCCCACCATCTCCCAGTAGCACTGGCCTGAAGACCAAGCCTTCAAAACATGGGCCTTTGAGGACACTCCAGATATAAACCATACCGAGCATAGAGGACTCTGACCTGGTCAAGAAGTGAAGAAAGTTTACCTCAGAGGAGTGATGAGCAGTGAGATTATCGAGATGCCTAGTTATCCATGAGGCAGAGGTTGGGGTGAAAGGCAGGGATATCCCCACAGAGAGTAGCCTATGCATAGGTTCCAAGGCCTCAGGAGGCTAAGACTTCAGAGATGGAGCAGGTAGGAGGAGGGCCCAGCTAGAGAGGTGGACAGGTCAGAGCCTGGGCTATGGTGAGGAGCTTGGGTCTATGTGCAAGTATAACACATAGGTTTTAAGATTGTTTGGATTTGAGGGCAGAGAATGGACTATAGCTGGAGCCTAGAAGGGTGGGTTGGAGGCCCCTGAGCTTGAATAGGCAAGAGAATGATGGTGGCTTGGACTGGGGTGGGCTTGCTCAGCCTTGGCACTGTTGACATGCTGGGATGGATACTTCTTTGTTGTTGAAGGAGGTGCTGTCTGTGCACTGCAGGATGTTTAGCAGCGTCCCTGGCCTCTGCCCATTAGATGACAGAATCTCCCCAAATTTTAACAAACAAAAACACCTCCAGATGTTACCATAGGTCCCCTAGGGGCAAATGAACCTGGACTAGGAGGTGATGATGAAATGGAAATAAGTGGAGAGCTGGAGAGAAAGTGAAGGCGGAGGGGACAAGACTTGGTAACTGTGCAGGATGAAGGAGAGGAAGTGATAGGGTCACTTCGTGCAACAGGACAGCTGTTGGTGCTAATCACAACAGCAAGAGAACTTGATTTGGGGTGGGGGCTTGAGGGGCTGGGAATGGAGCATCTCTGCATACTACTATGCAAGGAGATCTCAGGCATGTCCTTCTCTCTTAATTGGCCTCCATTTTACCATTCTCAAAAGACTACATTTGTGCATAATCTAAAAGCAAACAAAAAGATGCCGCACTCCTTCCTGCACCAGAGGCAGACATAACTAACAGATTATGGTTCCCTGAGCCTGGAGTCTTCTCCCCGCAGTGCTCCGCCCCAGATAACTACCAGCGGTGGAGAGGGAAAACCCATTTATCATCCCTGGATTTGAAATTCATTCCAGTGTCGTCCAACTTGCGACAAAGTTGACATTTTCTTTGTGAAGACCAAAGTATGTCTGATGAATTCTGAGCAACAGTGTATGGAGCACAAGATTCCTCACCCTTCAGACCAAATCTGATCTTACTAGGTCGTTCACTTCAAGGAGAGGGTTCCCCCTCAGGCCAGTTCTCGCAGATCCTCAAGGGGGCTTTGCAAGTCACTAGTGGCAGAGTCCTGGAGCCCTTGAGACTGACCCTGTCTCTCTGTCTTCGCTACTGTCTTCACCCTCTTGCTCTGTCTCTGAGACTGGCTGTCTGTCTCATTGGGTTGTTCTCCCCCATCAGTTCCCAACATAGAATGGAAATGCATCCATTCTGTGGAGAGCCACAGTCACCCTCTTATCCACAGTTCTGTTTTCCACTACTTCAGTTACCTATGGTCAAATGAGATCTGAAAATAGTAGTAGTCTTGTTTCCTTCCCTTCCTTCCTTCCTTCCTTCCTCCCTCCCTCACTTCCTCCCTCCTTCCCTCTCTCTCTCCCTCTCTTCCTTCCTTCCTTCCTTTTCTTCCCAGTACTAGGGATTGAATCCAAAGGTGCTGTATCATTGAGTTACTTATCCAGTTGCTTTTATTTTTCATTGTAAGACACAGTCTCACTAAATTGCCCAGGCTGGCCTTGAACTTGTGATCCTCTTGTCTCAGCCTCCCAAGTCACTGGGATTGCAGGTATGTGCTACCATGCCTGGCTGTCTTGACTCTTTCAAGAGTGATCACATTCATGTAACTGTATTACAGTCTATTATTATACTTGTTCTATTTTATTATTAGGTATTATTGCTAATCTCTTGCTAGGCCTAATTTGTAAATTAAGCTTCATCATCGGTGTGTTTGTATAGGAAAAAACATAGTGTATGTGCGGTTCAGTGCTATTCATGGTTTCAGGCATTCTCTGGGGGTTTTGGAATATATCCTGCACAGATATAGGGGGGACAACTGTAGATATTTTATTGATTTTTCACTTTCATTCAATAGCACTTTATGCTTCCTGTTAGTGCTTTTAAAAAGCAGATGCATGAAATGTGAATTTTAAAATATTTGTCTTCCTTCCAATTTGAATGATGTAGCAAACACTTCATTCAAATAATCCTATACTCCTGCTGTGGGTTGAATTGTGTTTCCAAAAAAAATATGTTCAAATCCTCACCCCCAAACTTATGTACGTGACTTTATTTGGAAAGAAGATCTTTGCAGATGTAATCAAATTAATAAAAGTCATACTGAACTAGGGGGGGCCCTAATTCAATAACTAGTGTCCTAAGCAGAAGGAGATTAAGACACAGACTCAAGGAGAGCACCATGTGATGACGAGGCAGAGAATGGGGTAATGTAGCCATGAGCCAAGGACCACAGTGCTTGCAGCAGCCATCAGAAGCTGGAACAGATCCTCCCACACAGCCCCAGTTGGTCCCACAGAAGGATCTGACCCTGCTGACATTTTGATTTCTGACTTCTGGCTTCCCAAATTCTATGAAAGAACATGTTTCTCTTGTTCCAAGTCACCCCATTCATGGTAATTTGTGACACCATCTCCATTAATTCAACCCCAAACTCAATTTCCTGGAAATGGGGCTGTCATGTATGTTGGGGCCAAGGATGGATTCCATCTTTGGATCAGTCACTTCAATGGAGAGACAATTCTCCCTCCACTCACCTCTTTGTCCCTGGGCCTCAGGCAGCTGGGGCCTCTGAGACTCAACAGTCCTGGACCAGCATCTTGGGGAATGGTCCTTGCCTCTCGGGCTTGGTCCCTGTGATGGCCAGTCTCTAAGTGGCCTGCAATAATACCTGCCTCCTGGAACTTCTGCCCATGTGCAGGATCCAGTCACACTTGCCAGGTCACTCCTTCTCCTCACCCTGATCCAGCCCTGTCAGGCCCTGTCTTTATTTAAAATGCGGCTACTTTGTTCATTAAGGATGGTTTCACATTCCTTTTGATTTTTCCAAATTTTGCTTGCCTTCCTAGCTGAGTTTTTGGCACTCCTTTACCTTGTGCACCCAAGCAGGGGCCTCATCTAGTCCCGGCACTGGTCCCCTCTAACGTGGCAACAGGACTGACCTATGTGACCACTGGAGTGATTCAGAAGGACGTGGTTTATGAGGCTGGGTCACAAAAGACATTACAGTTTTCACCTTGGTCTCTTGCATCCCTTGCTCAGGCGGAAGCTGGCTGCCACTCCAAGGATACTGAGCAGCTCCGTGGAGAGGTTGGCATGGGAGGAGACACTTGGAGCCAAGAGCCAGCACCAGTGACCAGGCATGTTGGGAGGCACCTTGGAAGCAGATCCTCAGGCCCCAGTGATCCTAGATCAGTAAATGTAGCCTCACCCAACCCCCCAGATAGAACCCTGGCCAGGTTGCTTCCAAAAACTGACCCACAGAAACATGAGCTATGATACGTGATCGTGGCTACTTTAAGTCCCCAATGTGGGGATGTTTTACTCTGTATACAGCATTGTTAACTAATGCAGTTCCCTTGTTCTGTGTCTGTGGTGCCCTTCCCATTGGGAATGAATTAACACACCACAGGTCAGTTCCTATAGGCTCTTCAGATTATCTATCTTCCTGTACCACCTCTTCCAGGAAGCCTTCTTGAATGCCCCCAGCTGGGTGAGATGCCCCTTACCACTGCTCTCCAGCTGCTCTGAACTGCCTCCCATTCCTAGGAAGGATGGTCTCTCTTTTCACTTGAGTCTTCCATGCCACTGATCTCTTTCCCCACGATGCTGGCCCTATGTGCTTCTCATCCTGTCACGCTCAGCTCGGGCATCCCCACCTCCAGGGAGCCTTCTCTGACTCCCTGGCTAGGTTGGGCATCCTCCTGTAGACTCCTCTTGCACCCCGTGTGGACCTTCATCACATTACAGTAGAGGTCTATGACACTGCCACGTCATCCTGCTGAGAGTTCCTGGAGGGTGAGAGTCAGGTCTTATCATAGTCAGAGTACCTATCAAGTGATGTCAAATGAAGGACGGGATGTACCAGGTATCCCAAAAGAAGAGCTGATTGGGATCTCTGCTGCAGAGCATCAAAACCAGCTGCTAAACTTTCAGAAGTTTAACTTTGGTGCCATCAATGAAGAGGCAGCTCCATGATGATAAAATAAGAGCTGCACACTCAGCACCGAGAGGCAGGTAGAGCAGTATGATTACTGATGGGGGATGAGTGGCCCTGGTGGGCACTGTGGCAGACTGGAGCCCTTGCAAGCTCCCAGCTCCAAGGTCATCCCTTTAAGAACATGCCATGGACCCCAGACTCCATTGGCTGTCCCTGTTAGAGGGCCGCTTGGCATCTAGCTTTTCTCCCACAAAGCGTTTCTCATCATTGTAATTAAGTCATTTCATATGATTTGTTCATCAGAGTCTGCCTCCCTGACTGTGCATTCCTCAAGGCTCAGGACTGTGTCCCTGTCCCAGCACCCACCCATGCCTGGCACTTTGATGATGCTCTACTACTGTGTCCTGGAGGAATGGATAACTGCTTGAATAAAAAATGCTAAAACCATCCAGCTTGCAGAGAGCCATTCCCTGGAAAAAGAGGTAATTATGTGTGAAAACAAATTAGTGCTGTACTTGTTCTAAAATAAAACCACGGACTGGATGAATGAGCCAGGGAATGAATTAACAAATCAATGGTATCGGCTGCTTGAGTGGGCAGGGCTTAGATTCTCCCTAAGAGGCCATGGCGCCAGGCGCAATGGCACAGGCCTGTAATCCCAGCGGTTCAGGAGGCTGAGGCAGGAGGATCGCGAGTTCAAAGCCAGCCTCAGCAACAGCAAGGCGCTAAGCAACTCAGCGAGACCCTGTCTCTAAATAAAATACAAAATAGGGCTGGGGATGTGGCTCTGTGGTTGAGTGCCCCTGAGTTCAATCCACGGTACAAAAAAAAAAAAAATGAGATGATGGCCAAGGAGTCTCCATCTTTGGTTGCTGGGTGCTCAGGTGGTCTGACCTGTGAATGAAATGGTCCTTTATTTCTCTAGCTCTCCCACTACAGAAGAGAGCAGAGCCCACCCTGCTGCTCTTCTAGCACCTTCCAAGGGCCAGTTCTTGTCCTGAACCCCCACTTCACTTCTTCACCATGCTTCACTTCCAGGTAATGTCACAGAAGCCCAGAGATGATGGGTACCTGTCCAGATTCCTCTCAATGTACAGGGTGTGTGTGAGAAGCCAGGACATCCAGCACTTCTCTCCTTCCCCAGGCCTCTGCCGTTGTCTTGTCTCCACCACCCACCGGCAGAGGGCAGAGTCCAGGAGCGGAGAGGAGCCTCTTGGTGGCCTTCTGTGGCCTTCCCTTCCCCAAGGGATGCTACTAGAGGCCAAAAGTCAGAATCTGGCCCAGGGCCCAGCATTTCTGGGTCTCAGTTTTGCCTGAGGAAGCCAATTGTGCCAAAGGTCAGGATCCCAGTGGGGTCAGAGTGGGAAAGTTCACATTCCCAAGGGACTCCAAGCAACAGGATTTCCTGACCTAGGACTGTTACCTTTCTCACATTACGTGGCCAGATTTACTTCCTACTATTATTAAAAGTATGAAAAAGATGAAGATGTTTGTTTAATGGAAACAAGGGAAGGAGCGTGCTTGGTTCTGGACTTGGAGGAGGAAGTAGGATCATGGAATTAGCTAAAGTCAGAGGCCTGGGATCTTAGCCCTGGCTTGGCCTGCCTTTGCCACCAGCTAGAACAAGTAATTCCACACCTCAGAGCCTCATTTCCCTTTTGTGTCAAAAGGGATGAGTGGTCCATATAACACTGAATCAGAGCTCACCGTGTTGCTGGGCAGATGAAGCGAGGTGGTCTACGCAGAGAGGTGCTTCACAAACTGTAAAATGCCATCCGAGTGTCATCTTCAGTTTAGATCACCTTCTCCAACAATCCAGCACATCCATCTGGCCTTTCTCAGTTCAGAACTCCTTGGCTGCTCCAGCAACCTCCGGGAGAAAGTCCCCCTTCCTTGGCTGAGTGCAGGCATGTGACCTACCAGCCTCGTACTGGCTCTCATCCAAAGGGGTCCTATTTCTCCATGGCCACGTGGCATGGTTCTCTGCATCTTGTTGTGCTGAGGTTCTCAAACTGTGGCCCTAGGCCAACAACATTGTTCTCTCCTGGGAACTTACTAGAAACACAAATTCCCAGGTCCCAACCCAGGTCTACCAAATCAGAAACTCTGGGGAAGAGACCTTCTAAAGGATTCGGATGCATCCTCAAGCTTTTCTTTTTTTCCCATTAAAGATTGAACCCAGGGGTGCTTAACCCCTGAGCCACATCCCCAGCCTTTTTTTATATTTTATTTAGAGAGAGGGTCTTACTGAGTTGCTTAGGTTGCTTAGGGCCTCACTAAGTTACTGAGGCTGGCTTTGAGCTTGAGATCCTCCTCCCTCAGCCTCCTGAGCTATTGGGATTATAGGCATGAGTGCCACACTCAAGCTTAAGAACCACTGGGACCTCATCTCCCCAGCTGACCAGGAACTCCCTAAAGACCAGGGCTATGTGTCATTTGGTGAGTCCCATTGCTCAGCCCAAAGCCTGCCACATAGAGACCAAGAGAGGCCATAAAACAGCCTCATGGAAACCTGTGAGCTGATATAAACCTGGCCAGTGCCTCCCAGACACACTCTCATCTTGCCCCACCATATCTGGCCCTAAGCATTCCCCTTGCTCCCTGCTTCCCACAGTGCTTTCCTGGGTCCTCCCAGACCTCAAGCCTGCATTGTCCAGCCCTTTCCAGAAAGTCCCCCCCACCTCACCCCAAGCTCTACAATAATAGCCTGGTCTGTTCCAACCTCCTTATATAACTCCTGCTAGAACTTTCCAGATTCGACTTTGGGCTCACAACTGGGCATGCACTCAGTGAGGATGTCCTTAAGCAGGGGCTCCCCTTCTGTGTGCATCCTCTCTGTGCTGTTCTGCACTGACAGAGCCCGCATTAACTGGAGCCCTTTAATGACCAGTTGTCCTCTTCTGCTGCTACATCTTTGGAAAGTCACCCTGTGGCTTTGGCTGCCAAAGCAACTCACACTGCTCTCTGCTTCCTCTGCCTGAAGGATAAAGAAAGGGAAGACACAGCTGCTGAGCTTTGTCCTCCAGTTGCTCCGAGTCTCCTGGATGGAGCTGCAGTTTGCAGTGCTGGCCATGTTGGGAAGATCCTTCCAGGCCACCCTGATTCCTGCCCACCCCATATTTCTTTTGGGATTTGCTTTTACATCCCTTCTCCTTGCCATTACAGCTATGTGTTCCCATAACATTAGGCCTCCCTTGCAGGACTGCTGGGTTGCCGTCTTGGCTCTGCTTTCTTACAAGAGTTATTTAACCGTTCTGGGCCATAATCTTTTCACTCATGAAATAGCTTAGGTGGTCGCACTGAACTACAAGCTTGTCATGCAGACAAATGCCAGGAATAGAGCTCCCGTGGTGGAGCTCCCAAAGCATTTTCCATTAGCAAGGAAAAAGGAGAGCAGGTCAGTGGGTTGCCTGGGTTGGTCGAAAATAAATTCACTAGTGCCTTAGAGAGACTCTATTTCATTTATTACAGCAGCACCTGAATCTATCTGAACATTATTCAAACATATACATGTGAGACAAATATATTTGGCCTTTGGAAAATACTTAAGACCTTGGCCAACACCCTTGCTCAAGACTGGGGACAATTTAGGTCTTCATTCAATGAAGTCTTAACATAAACCTGGCTCTCCTAGGCTGCAGCTTCCAATAATGTTCCTCACCAGGCATGTGATATGAAAAGCCCATTTTGCATAAAAGAAAAAAAATGCCTGAGAGCTATATTAACTGCTCAAGACTGAGAGCTAGTGATTGTAGAGCATAAATCAGGAGTAGGTGACTCTAAAGTTCATGTTTCTCCCACCCACTCATTCCACTCTGCTGCATGAGTGATACCTACTGTTAATCTTGTCTCTATGGCTGGGGACTGGGAACTGGGAATTGGGAAGGCACCAACAGTGAAGCAGTGTCAACAACCAGCCACAAGTTAACATTTCCCTGACAGCTGCCACTGTGTAGCAGGCAATACTAGTTTGGGTCTGGAATGTTCCTGAAAGTGTTAAATTTAGCTCCTTCCCTTGGCTCCCAGGAAGGAACTACTGGGAGGTTGTGGAACCTTTAAGAGGCAGGGAGGGCTTCACAGAAGGTCTTTAGGTCATGGGTGTTCAGGTGGCCTTTGAAGTGTGCCCTTCCCAGCCATGAGCTGAGCAGTTTGGCTCCACCACATGTCCCCACCATGATGTGCTGCCCTCCACCAGAGACCTAAAGCAATGTGACCCTCCTGATTGTAGACTGGGACCTCTAAAATGTGAGCCAAAATAAACCTTTTCTCTTTATAAGCGTATTACTTTGGCTATTTGTTACAGTAATAGAAAACTGACTACCACAAGTGCTTTTGCATACATTACCTTGTTTAATTCTCTAAGAACTCAAACCTACCCTGTTTTGCAGAGGAGGAACTCAAGTCTCAGACAGGTTGAGTACTTGCCCAAGATCACACAGTTAAGAAGTGGAAAGAGGGCTAGGACCAGAATCCGAGTTTGCAAGTCCCAGGTCCTAGCTGGATATTTTGAGTATGTGGCCTTGCCAGGCTGAAGATAAAGAAGGCCTAAATAGTTAGCTATAGCTGCTGCAGTCCTCAGTCATGCCTTCCAATACCCTCCTGATATGATGGGTATTAAAGAGGAAATTTAAAAATCCTAATTGCCCCGAGCTGGTCCTACACTTGGGGTAATAATCAGTGTTCACATAGAATACACTGAGGGTCTCTGGGTAGAAGAGAGTGTGGGCAGTAAAGTGGACTTTTAAAAAAATCTCAATTGAAAGTAATATTTAATGTGCCAAATATTGCGAACTTAACCCAATACACAGGTTTATTATATGGAAGGCCAGAATGTCCTAATCAGGCATTCTTACTTTGCAACAAGAAACAAAAGCAAATCTAGCAAGCATGACTCCCAGGAGCTAAGAAGGTATTCGTCTAATGGGATGTATAATCAGCCGAGGTCTTGTCTTCAATGCTTTGGCCCGCCAAATAGTTTCTCTTGTCTCCAGGGGACAATAATCCCTGTGGAGTTCTCTTTAGTGTAGATGGGATACTGCACAGATAAGAGGTTTTATTGCTTAGAAGCATTTCATTTTCTGTCCTGCTCTTCCCAAGGAGGAGCTGGAACTCTACTGCCTTGCATTTGTCTCTTATTCCAGATTCCTCCAGAGCAACTCAGAATCAGATGCCTTAGCTTAGGCGCAAGGGGGAGGATGGGTACAACGTAGGACAGAGAGTGTGGTGCTGGTCAGAAATTCTCCACCCTTCCTGTTTTATGATTCCAAACAGGTGGCTCAACATCCTTAGTCTTGGCTTCCTCTTCTGGAAAATGGAAAGGATAATAGTTCATTCAATGGGTTGGGGACTGAGACTCCTAACATCATGTCTAGCATGGAATAGATTCAATTGCCTATTCCTGAGAAACAGCTCAACTAAAGATTGGCCAAGGATGAAGATGATTCTGTGCGTGCATGCCCAGTGAGTTCAGGGTCCCTTGTCAAGCATCATTTTGATCTCTTCCTTCTCAAAAGTGTTCATCAGCTTCTTGGCTCCCCTGAATGTAATCTAGATCCTTCAACCCAGCTGTCAAAGCCCTCATTTCCCAAAATGCCCTTTCAGCCAACTTTTCCACCGTCAAGAAAGTCACTTGATAAATATTTCAAGAAAGAGCAATACAATAAGTCTAGCCTCATGTGGCTGAAAACCTTGGCCCTGTTTGCAAGAAGCACAAAAGCTAATTGGGAGCAACAAGACACCAGGAGAAAGGGAACACAACATTATTTCTTTAATTTTTAAAGTATTTTAGTCAAGGGACTGCCAATTTGGTCTTGCCTGATTCTGCCCCACTTCTGGAGAGCTGCTCCTCTGTGACATTCAGAGCATGCCACTTAAGCCACAATTCAGTGCTATAAATGACTAACCAAAGTGCCCAGGCCAGGTGGGTGCTGACAGTCTCATGATGAAGCCCATGCCAGAGCAAATGCTGGACCCAATTCTATTTTCTCAGTCTATACCCTGAATTTTGCCAACAAGCATAGAGAACATCAGAAATGGGTGTTTTTATTTGGGTTCGTGTATGTGAAAATAGCTGCCTGTCAACAATGTGATGGTATAAAAAGTTAGTTTTCATTGGTGAAAATGAAGGTATTCAAGACCTAGAGTTGTGTGGATTGGTGGCCTTATTTAGGGACACCCCCCCCCCCAGGGGTGGACACTATGTGACCTGTCTAAAGACCCAGGAGTCCTGGAGGCTTTGCTTTTGGCTTCTGTGCCTGGAGCTTGATATCTGAGGTCGTGGATGTAGTTGTCCATCCTCTAGGAGGATTCCCAGTTGCCTAATGCTGACTATGAGCTCTGTCCTGTTGGACAAGTGAATCCCTCAGGAGCTTTAGAATAGGTGCAAGTCGGGTGAGAGCTCCCCAAGGGTCAGAGGAATCACTGGTGTTTGTACAGTTCTTGGTTCCTTGGGAAGGAATTCTTGCTTTCCAAGTGTCTCCATGGGGCAGAATCTGAGCAGAGACATGCTTCCTTTTAACCTGGTTGTGAAGTTTGTGAAAGGATCTAATCCTGGGCAACTTCACACTTTTAAAGGGCTTACACTCATCTACCAAAATTAATCTAATAGTTGTGCATGACTCAGTGGTCCCAGGTCAGTCCACTGTCACAGAGCTCTTTACTAATAGTCATTTTCAGAGTGTTTATTCTAGGCCAGCATGTAGTTCCTGGACTCGGGTGTGAATACCTCTGTAATACGTGGATGCATGAAATGCCACATTCATTCATCAAAATCCACTTAAATTTGTTTCAAGACTCCTCCCTTACAAAGCTAGGCAAAAATGATAGTTTTAATCATTAATGGAGTGCCATCCTTTGTCCCTCCCTGGACACTATAAGCATATTAAGGGGCTTAGTTGCACAGTGGGCAATGATGTCCCCACTGCAGAGGGTGTCTCCTGCTTCTGATCATCCTTCTCTGGAGTCAGTCAGCCAGAAGGACCTCAAGCATACTATGAGACTTCCACAGTTGGGCCCAGAAGTACCAGACACCAAGGCAGTCATTTCCACCACTTGAGGGGGCTCTGCATTTGAGAATAAGCTCCTATGTACCCCCAGCATATATGTCCCCCTCCTCCTTATTCACCAGCCACTTGGAGCTGGGCCACACCTGTGAGGGGGGGATATGTGTGCGCCCACATGCACACACCAAAGTCTCCATTCCTTCTCTCTTTGGGATGTTATAGTTGTATTCTCTTTGTTGGGTCCAAAGCCCCCAAATTCTGTGTCACCATAGGGGGACTGAGACCAGAACATGGAACTCAGATACGTTGATACATTGCTATCACAGACAGCAATTCGTTTAACATTTGAACAACTAAGAGCAAATAACTTCTCAGAACATCTCCAATTACATATGTGTGTTACTCCCCTGTCCATCACTATAATGAAATACCTGAAACAATCAACCTGGAAAGAAGAAAGCTTCTTAGGCTCACAGTTTTTGAAGTTCCAGTCCATGATCACTTGGTCCCATTTCTTTGGACCCGTGATGAGGGAGCGTGGGGTAGAGCAAGAACTACACCTATCATGAGCCAGAAAACTATGAGAGAGAGGGAGGAGAGGGGGAGAGAGAGAAGAGGGAGGAGAGGAGAGAAGAGGGAGGAGAGAGAAGAGTGAGAAACATGGGTCCCCAATCCCCCTCAAAGGCACACCCTCAAAGACACCCTCCTTTCCAAAGCTTCCATCACCTCTCAAGAGTGCACAGGCTGGAACCAAACCTTCAACACAAGGGCCTTTGGTGAACACTCCAGATCTGAACTGAAGCAATATGAATCTAGTTACTGCTCACAGCAAAGCCTTGAGAAGGGGGTGCTGCCACTGCCACCCCCATTGAACAGATGGACGATCACCTGGAGTGATGGATTGTCATGTAACTGGTGCGTGGAGGATCATGGGTTTGTTTCCAAGTTGAAAGTCCACACTCTGGAGCCCACTTTCTGTAGTGGCTCCGAAAGTATGACCTGATTACATCTGAACCTCAGTTTCTTTACCTGCAAGGCAGCAGATTCTAGTTCCCAGCAGGCAGGCAGAACCCACTAAAGCCCAGGCCTGCTGGGTCAGCACCTCCTTGAGTAGGCGGTCAGCTCTGGCGGCAGGCGAGGTCAACCCTGCAGGTGTTTGACACATTTATGCTCAGCCGCAGGCCGGGTGTTATGAGGAAGTGACCCTGATCTAGGGGCACCTTATCTTTGGGCTTGGTCAGCCATAAATGAGCCAGCACCCTCCCCAGCTCCCTGGCTCAAAGGTGGCAACTCGAGTAACTTTACCCCTGGGGTATCAAAGCCAGAAAGTGACCCCAGGAAACAGTGATAACCACAGCACTGTAACAGAGGCAGCTCCCAGGCAGGCACATCCCCCAGGTCCTCTGCCTTTTTTTTTTTTTTTTTTTTTAAACAGCATCTGTCATTTTATTTAGTAGTTTCTGCCTCCCCAGCAAAGAGGGACCTTCCGAAGGATGTGCTGGGCCCCACCTGGTCTTGTTCCGAAAGGAGGAAAAGAGAGGAGTTTCCAGCACCCCTGACACAGCTGGGTTTGTTTGATGTAATCTCTTAGCCTGTTTTTCTTCTGTTCTCTGCAGAATGTTTAATCTCACAGTTAAAACCACCCAAAGCAACTCTTTCTCCCCCCTCTCCACTGCTGGGGTAACACATCACCATGCAAATTCATCTGGCCCCAGGGCTTTGAAGCATAAAAGACATTTAGTAGGCGGTGTGAGTCAATTTCCATTGTGCCTTTGGACAGTGATGTAACCACTGCTTGTCAGTTTCCCCATCCAGGCAGCCCAGATCCTCCAGCGCCCACATCTGGAGCAACAGATTGACAAGTGGGATTCCAGAACCCAGCCCTGCCTCCACCCTGCTCCAGTCCAGCCTGGGGCCGCGAGGACACGCACTGTCATTGAGCACATTCCCACGTACACACCACACACCGTCCCGTACCCCTCCTCAGCTCCTTCCTGCATTTTCCGGCAGTGTGAATTCTGACAGCTCAGGCGGGCGGGTGTCGGCCTTCCCCATCCATTCCTCATTTCACCACGCTGCTCAAAACACCTGCCGAGCCCACCTGCCCCACCTTCCAGGCCCAAGACGCAAGCATGGGTGCCTACTCCCCATCCCAGGGAGCCAGGCAAGACAGCACACCCTCTCCACCCTCTTGCCTCATTTATTAGACTTTGAGACACATTTATTTACTGTGGTATCTGCACCACACCAAACATCTGGAGGGAAACAGAAGGAAAACTCATCAGGAATTTAAATGTTTATTCTGCACTGTAACTTTGAAAACCAAATCAGAGAAACTTGACATCTTTAGCCAATGGCTTGGTGGTGGGGGGACCTAAGCCAACATATAATCCAATAAAGGCTGTTCCTCCTGGCCTTTTCCCTAAGCATGCAACTCATTCACCCGACAGCCCAGAGACCTTTCTTCTCTTCTCAGAGGTTGTACAGCCCATCTGAGCCAGTGGCAGTGTTGTTCAACCAGCCCTACCGGGGAGCTGAGATCGAGCCAGAGAGTTAAGGAGTTTCAGAGCCAGAAGGCCATGGAAGGCCATGGTGGTCAGCGGGTCTTCTGTTTATCTTCTTCCTCATAACATATCCAGTCACCGCTCTGGCCCACCAGATCTCACCCCTTCCTTGATTATATCACATAAGCACCACATGCTCTTGATTCCCCCAAGACTTTGAAGATAGTGTGCCTCACAAAGTAGAATGGCCCACCTGATCCATCATGAGTTAGCAGTCATTCCTTGGACCAAGGAGCAGCTCACTTTTGTTCTAGAAAGGAAAGCCGATCATAGTTAATGGAAACCTGGAGGATTCAATGTGTCTTTTTTAGTACTGGGGATCGAACCCAGAGCCTTGCCTATTTCAGGCTGACACTTGACCACTGAGTTATATCATCAATGCCTTTCGTTTTGAGACACGGTCTCACTAAGTTGAGATTGTCCTGGAACCTGTGATCCTCCTGTCTGAATCTCTTGAGTAGCTGGGATTACAGGTGTGCATGCCACAGTGCATTATTATGGATTATTTTAAAGATGAAATCCTCATACTTAAATGAATCAGCTACTTGAATTAAACAGTAATGTAAAGCCTAATTCTAAAGATGAGATCACCTTTCTTCCTTCCACATTTAAAAAAATTCTTTGCGGATATCAGACCAAGAACCTAAGGAGGATTCTGAACATAGTGAGACATCTACCCCCTTCTCAAGAGCATACCGTTGGCCCCTACATAACAAATAATCATACCCGAGTGGGAAAAGCCTAGGGTGGGGCCAGCTCAGGAGCCCCAGGGGAAGCTGACTCAGGCTTGTGGAGACAACAGGAATGGCTTGGGAGCAGCATCGCTCCTGATCAACAGACCCACTGCTAGTGATGTTGACATGTTCAAGATTGTGAGCACCCCTCCTGACCCACGGCTCACTGGGGGCATGAGACCCCTTTCCTGATAAGGCTCTCCCATATCCTTTCTCACTTGTACAACTTCCTTGCATTAGCCAGCCACTTATGCTGGAAATGATGACAAAGAAGGAGGAGGAAAGATAGGACAACCTGTGATGCCTCTTCCTTGACGTTTTTCCTTTCCCATCAGTGAGCAGAAGAGAGAGCGCCTGCACAGCAAGAATGAGGAACAGCAGTGCAGTTCGCATTCTACGGTCTCCAAGGCGCAGGAAGAACTCAACGCACAAGGTGCTGTGCTCTGAAAGACGGTTTGTGCCTTTGTGTGGTTCTGCAAATGACTCATCCGCTCTTCAGATCCCATTTAAAATTTCCATTGTGTAATATGAAGATTGAACAGGAAAATGCACGCTAATAATTTCAGTATTCTGCTTTTGTTTACAAGAAGAGCCAGCAAAGAAGTTGAAAAGGGATGAGTTGGAGAGAGAGTAACTACAGAAGGAAGGGAAAGGTTTACATAAAAAGTGTCAGTTTTAGTGACCCTTTTTCCTACTCTTTAAGCAGGGATCCACATTTTCATTTTACACTGGGTCTCAAAAATCATGTGGCCCAGAGCTGGAAATGTAGCTCAGTGGTAGAGCACTTGTCTAGCATGTGCTAGGCTCTGGGTCCCACCCCCAGCACCTCAGGAAAAAACAAGGGACCACTGCTGCTTTCAAAGTGCATTTAAGGTATCTTCCTCCCGCCTCCATGATCCCTTCATCCTCGAGCCAATGTCCTTTCCCTGAACACCTAGAAAGTTCATGGTGGTGCCAACAGACATCCCTGTCATCCCACGAGCCTTTCTTGCCCTTTCTCCTGTTGCTTTTCTTTCACATCATCTGGCTTCCTTGCAGGATTGTTAGGAGGCACCCATGGACCTTGCAGTGAACTTCCACAGCTGGGGGACATCATGTTAGGGTTCCTCTGCATCACGCCTAGTAGTGTTTGCTGAGTGTCACAGGCCAGGCTGTGTCCTTCTGAGTCTTCTCCACAGTGGCAGCATGTGAGCAGGCACAGGACAGGAAATCAAGGGACACTTGTTTGCTAGCAAAGGTCTGGTTCCAGAGTTTTCTCAGGAAACTCCTTCTCCATGACTGGTGCAAGGCAGCCTCCAGCACTTGCTCCAGTCTTAGAGCTTTAGTGCAGAAGATGAAGAGGACTGACAGCTCCAGAATATTAGCATGAGAAGGACTTGAAACAAATTATCTCCCTTAGCAAATGAAGAAGTAGAGACAGGAAGAATGAGTGATCTGTCCAAAAATCCAAATGAAGAATTCTTGCCCTCTCTCCATCGTTACCACCCCCGCCCCTCCCAACTACTCCATGTGGTCTGGGGAAATCCACTCTGCACTGTCTTACGGGTGGGCTAATGACTCAGACTAAGCCAATAAGCTCATGCCATCCTTCCGGCTATGGTGATTGACTTGCGGTTCAGCCCAAGACTTAAGCTAGCCCAGTTGGTGTGGCTTCTGCTAGAAGTGAGGGGAGGCAGACTCTTTCTCCCTATTGACCAGGAGTATGAGGAGATGTGGTCTGGGATTGTTGCAGACATTTCTGATGCCTGAAAAAGACTGACTATAGGAAGCAAGCTGAGACCCCACAGGAGGAAAGGCAAAGAGAACAAGAGAACGGCACAGGAGCCCAATGTCTGAAAATCACCGGATCATTCATACCTAAACTCCGCATCTATAGGAATTTTAATTTATGTGATCCAACAGATACTCTTTTTGAAATGTGTTATTGGGAATTTCTGTTCTTTACCATGTAAATAGTGCTGACGAACAGAACAGAATAATTCAGGAGATACAGAGGCATCTCTAGAACCCAGGTCTCCTAACTCCTACCCAGTGATCACTGCAGTAATCCCAGCTGAATCAATGAAGTTCACATAACAGGTGCAACAGTGAATCAATGGAGGAGAATAAACGCAACAGACGGTGCATTATTAATACATTGTGAACGGACCAAGGTTTCCAATTCATCTCCTGTCTGAGTTCACTAAGCTAGGTCTGTATCTTCCCTGGGGGAGTATATGCTGTGTCACAGAGCACCTCAGGAATCAAGGAATGCCCTGTGCTGCTTACCTGGTCCACCCCTTAGACACTGCTGGCTTACGGTCCTGGAAGCTGCGATGGGTAGCCTCCACCCAGTGGTGTCTGCCGCAGTAGCAGCACTGTGAGTGGAACTAGAGGCTTCCAGAAGACACCAGAAAGGAATTCATTGGTCATAGTGCCCTGTGGCTGACTTGGCCACAATTTGTACCCAACACCCCAACCCTGGGGCCAAAGCTCCCTCCTCCTGCCTTAACAAGCACAAGGTAGTGGAGAGCATCATTCCTGGAGAAATGGACTTAAAGGGGCGAGGCTGGTTCAGGGCTCTTATGCCTAAGCAGGCCAGAAAGCAACATGCCCAGGCTGTGCAGGCACTTCATGGAGACCTTCAGCTGCTTTGCCCACCACCCCCCTCTACCCCCCGGCCTCTGGGTCTCCATGTTTAGCAACTTCCTCTGCATATTTGAGGATTGGGGCCCAGGGTCTTGCAATCACCCAACCTTCCAGGCTAGTGCTTTGGGCAGGTGCTGGGGGTAGGAAGGAGTTCATGACACCTATCTGCTGCCTCAGGTTGCCTGGAGGATGTTTCAAACCTGCTGGCAAGTCAGCCCAGTGAGGGTGATGAAGGAGCAAGGCAAACTGCACTAAGGTCATCATTAAGCTCCTGAGAGGCCACCAGGGCTCTTGGGCACCAGAGAAGGGGAGAGCCCTGAGGACTGCATAGTCAGGAAAGAACTTGTGATAAGGTAGCACTTGGGTGGGACAGTGAGAATGGGCACAGGTCATGAAGCAGACACCGCAAGACCTCAGACACTCTCTAGCCATTCCTGCTAGACCTCCTGCCAAACCCCCAGGTCAGCTTGGCAGGTTGAAGTGTCCCTGGCCAGGTTCATGGAAGTAGGTCTCTCACCAACTGGAAGCAAGGAACTTGCAGAGTGTCAAGCCCTGTACAGAAGTCCTGAATTTGATGACATCCTGTCAAGGAGGGGGCAGCAGAAGGGAGCCCCCAGGGCCTGTTCCTTGAGGCTCAAGGCAGATGCCAAGGTCTCAGGGGACCTTTTTTTGCAGTTAAGCAAAAGATTCCTTTAGTTCTTTTGACCGTTAGTTGTTTAGTCCTTTGGTCAAATGACTTCACCTTGTCCAGACTCTATTTCCTCCTCTGTAAAGTGGGTGTATAATCTGATAGGCTTTTGTTGAATATTCTCCAAATCATAAGTCTAGAACAGAAAAGTTTTCTTCATTTGCAGAGTCCCTGCCTGCTCACCCAGCCCTCTGATTTTCTAGATATTTTCTGCCCTCTCTGCCCTTCTGCATTGCCTGCCTGGGGCTGGATAGAGCATCGCAGACAGGCAAATCAAGGCCACATGTCCATCAGCAGGCACTAGGTCTCCCCAAGGACATTCCTAACTATAGCAATAATGCCACCAGCTCCGGGAACCTGAGCTGCACCACAGGGCAGGCTCCCCACACCCGGAGGCTTAAAGGGCCAGCTCCCAGGGTCCCCAATCAGTGGGGCGGAGCGGCAGGCTGGTGAAAAGTAGTGACAGTGGCAGGCCTGGACTTCTACGGGCACAGGTGTGGTCGCAACAGCTCAGGCTCTCTGAACACAAACAGGTAGCAGCACTGCATCAGGAGACCTGCAGAGCGGGAGAGTGGATAGAGCCTCTCAAGACCTGCGAGGGCCATGTCTCAGCTGTGTGGCCTTGGACAAGTTACTCCCATCATGTCCCATCTGCCTTCCAGGGCTGTGGTGAGGACTGGGTCTTTGGCACACACTGAGCCCTTCCTTACCGCACAATTGACATTTTTCAGATGTCACGCACATGTACTACCCCACAGGCTCCTTCCCCGCAATTTCCTGAGGAAGGTGCTGTGATTATCCCTAACTCCTGGAAGAGAAATCAGATTGACTCTTGGCTTGTGTCAGCTGTGTGATCAGTGGCCACTGTAGGATCCTGGGCACTTGTCCTTCACTCCAGGCAGGGCAGGGGATGGGCTGAGAACTGAATATCAGGAGTCCTGGCTGCTGGACTACCAACCCAGGAATGGGCAGGACAGTGGTCAGATCTGGTCATAGGACACAAGCTGGTCTTCATCACCAGGCAAGCAAGATCCCTTCAACTCCAACTCACCCCCAATTTTTCTCCACTTGGGAGAAGAGGAACTGGGGGATCAGAGTCTCTCTGGCTGCCCTAGGTCACCTGGCTAGCGGGAGCCTCAAGCATCTCTCTCCCAGAAAAAGAACAAACAATTCAACACATGGCCCATCTCTGGGCTGCAAAGGACAGCACTTTTATTTATTTTTGAGCTGGCCAAGCTCAAAATGACCAGTGGGAAAAGCCAGTACCTTGTGGATGACTTTGTCACCAGATGGCTTAAGAAAAGAGTGCCTTTGTCCATGGGAGAGGAGGGGCTCAGTCTCCCCTCTGCGATGTCTTCTGAAGTCATTGGGGGATTTAAAACAGGAAACTGCTGATGAAAGTAATGTACTCCTACTAGAAAATCCTGAAAGTAAAGAGAGATGGGTCTGGGCAAAGCCTTAACCCCCTCCCCACCAGAAGATAACCATTAACCTGTTTGTTTCAGCAAACACTATGGAGATCTTCCTTTCCCGAGTGCTGAAGAAAGTACCCTCATAAGCTCACCATGTGCGTGGGTCCAAGGTTTTTATTTTTATTTAACTTTTATTTAAAATTTTTTATTTTTGATTGACGCATGATAATTGTCCATATTTAGGGGTCACAGTTTGATGCTTTGGTTTCTGTACACAACATAGAAAGATCAAATTTGCGGAACTGATTAGGTTGAGTGTTTTTGGTGTTAAGTTTTTTGAGTTCTTTTTATATCCTGGAGATCAGTGCTCTATCTGACATGCATGTGGCAAAATGTAGGCTCTCTCCTCACCTCATTGATAGTTTCTTTTGCTGAGAAGAAGCTTTTTAGCTTGAATTCATTCCATTTATTGATTTTTAATTTTATTTCTTACACTTTAGGAGCCTTGTTAAGGAAGTTGGGGCCTAATCCAACATAATGAAGATTTGGGCCTACTTTTTCTTCTATTAGGTGTGGAGTCTCTGATCTAATTCCTAGGTCCTTGATCCACTTTGAGTTGAGTTTTGTGCATGGTGAGAGATAGGGGTTTAGTTTCATTCTGCTGCATGTGGATTTCCAGTTTTCCCAGCACCATTTGTTAAACAGTGTATCTTTTCTCCAATATGTTTTTGGCACCTAAGGAACTGAACAGACACTTTTCAGAAGAAATACAATTGATCAACAAATATTTGAAAAAATGTTCAACATCTCTAGTAATTAGAGAAATGCAAATCAAAACTACTCTAAGATTTCATTTCATGCCAGTCAGAATGGCAATTATCAAGAATACAAGCAACAATAAGTGTTGGCGAGGATGTGGGGGAAAAGGCACACTCGTACATTGCTGGTGGGACTGCAAATTGGTACAACCAATCTGGAAAGCAGTACAGAGATATCTTAGAAAACTTGGAATGGAACCACCATTTGACCTAGCTGTCCTACTCCTGGGTCTATACCCTAAAGATTTAAAAAAAGCATACTGCAGTGACACAGCCACTTCAATGTTTATAGCAGCATAACTCACAATTGCTAAACTGTGGAACCAACCTAGATGATAAATGAATGATAAAGAAACTGTGGTATATATACACAATGGAATATTACTCAGCAATAAGAGAGAATAAAATTATGGCATTTGCAGGTAAATGGATGGAGTTGGAGAAAATCATGCAAAGCAAAGTAAGCCAATCCCAAAAAAACAAAGGCCAAATGTCCTCTCTGATAAGTGGATGCTGATCCATAATGGGGGGAATGGGAAGAACGGAAGAAATTTGATTGGGTAAAGGGATGGGAAGGGAGGGGCCATGGGGGCAGGAAATATGGTGGAATGAGATGGACATCATTACCCTAGGTACATGTATAACTGCATATATGGTGCGATACTACATCATGTAAAACCAGAGAAATTAAAAGTTGTGCTGCATTTGTGTACAATCAATTGAAATGCATTCTGCTACCTAATTAGAATGAATGAATGAATGAATGAATAAATAAATATTTGAGGAATTGATATATCCATCACCTCAAACATTTATCATTTCTTTGTGTTAAGAACATTCAAAATCCTATCTTCTAGCTATTTTAACATACTCAAAATATCATTGCTAACCTTGCTGTGAAATAGAACAACAGAATTTATTTCTACTATCTGTACTTTTGTACCTATAGTCCACTATCTCCCTCCCCAACCCACTCCAACTAGCCTCTGGTAACCACCATTTTACTCTCGACTTCTTTTTTAGAGCCCACAAATGAGTGAGATCAGGCAGTCTTTGTTTTTTTCGTGCCTGGCTTATTTCACTTAACATAATACCCTCCAGGCTCATGCCTAGGTCCCTTACCCTACAGACTATTTTGGACACCTCTTAGGTGCCACATCAATGGAAACCAGTTCCGAGTGGGCTAGTCACAGCTTTGTGCAAGAGTGAGAAGCCTTTCTTTGTGGCCAACTCCACAGCTTTTCCAATGCTGAGCCACCAAGTGTTCACTCGTACCCAGCTCAGAAGTGCAGCAGGCTCAAGCCTTGCCCTATGGGAGATGGGAGATGATGGACAACTACTCCCTCTTTGGTCTCCTGGGTGGACAGTGCTGAGCCACATTTTATGAGGCTGCCGTAGGTGGGGCACCAGCTGCCCACAGCATCAGGCAGCTCCACAACATGGTCTCCGCTTGGGTTCCCCGCCTCTCCTTTCTCTTTCTAGGTCTTTCCTTGTAGTCTTGGACAACAGTTTGCAAAAAAGTTACCTGTGTGCCAGCTTTTGGCTCTTCTCACAGGGAGCCCAGGCTATGAACATGCCTTAATTTATTTAACTAAACCCCTATTGTAAGACATTTACGCTGTTTTTACTTTTCACTATGCTATGGTAGCACTTTTGTGTATAAAGCTTTGCTTATATTTCAGAGTTCCTATGTGGAACTACTGGATTATAAAATATTAATATTTTAAGCCTGTTGATACCTGTGGTCCAACTACCAACAAAATATCCAGGTGCTGACACCATTACAGCAGCAAAAACTGCTGAGTTTTCCCCTGTTAAAAAAATTGTTCTCATTTATGTGTGGAAGCAAAAAAAACCCCTGATCTCATAAAAGCAGAGAATGGAAGAGTGGTTACCAAGAGTTTGAGAATGGGTGGAAAGGGATGGAGAGAGGATGGTTAGTGAGTACAGGGGTACAGTTGGGAGGAGGAATAACTTCCAGTGCTCTACGGTACAAGAGGAAGATCCTGGTTGACAGCTAATTGTTCATGTCAAAACAGTTAGTAAAGATTTTTAATGTTTTCAACAAAAATAAATGACAAATATTTGAGGTAATAGCTATATTGATTACCCTGATCTGATACATATTATATACATGTATTCAAATGTTATGCTGTATTCCATAAATACTTACAATTATTATGTGTCAATCAAAAGTTTTTAAAATTACTGCTTATTTGATAATTAGGAAACAGAAGTTGGGTGCAGCAATGCACACCTGTAATCCCAGTGACTCAGGAGGCCTAGGCAGGAGGATCACATGTTTGAGGCCAGTAATGTAGCAAGACCCTATCTCAAAATTAAAAAGGGCTGGGGATGTACCTCAGTGGTAAATTGCCTCTGGGTTCAATCCCCAGTACCAAAAAAGAGAGAGGGGAACAGAGGGGGAGAGAGAGAGAAAGAGAGAGAGGAAGAGAGAGAGGGAGAGAGAGAGAGAGAGAAACAGAAGGGTGTTGGTTGAGTTTCTTTAATTCTTGGTGAATTTGGTCTTTCCATTCATGTCTGCCAACAGGTTAGCTACCTCTTACTGTTGTTGATTATTATTGTTTCTTGAAGACCCAGAAGGGAGACACCTCGTCCCTATTAGGTCCTGGCTCCCAAGGGAGGGTCAGCCACCCATCTCCCTTTCCAAGGGCTTAACGCTGCTCCTCAACCTTCCCCCAACCTTCTCCCAGCCCTGATCCCACCACCAGAGGTAGAGGTGGAAGTTGCTTCATGTTGCCTCCAACTCTCATCAACAGGGGGCACTGCCTCAAGAGTTGCATAGAGCAGTCTTCTGAGGGAGTTTCTCGGTTCTTTGGAAAGACCATGATTGATTAGCAATGAGCTGATGCATGGATATAGGAAAGAGTCCTGCTTTTGGCCCACTGACAAACTTGCCAAGTCAGAAGTGCAGACCTGGTCCAGGATCATGCCCATCAGAGCAGGGACTTGCTTCAGTAAGTAATCCGTGTCAAGCGTGTCCTGATTGCCTACTCAGTACAATCTCCATGGCATAGAAGAACACAGACCAGGGAAGCAGGGTCCTCAGGGCTGGTGGATTCAAGATGGCTTCACTGTGGTTGTCTTAGTCCTTCCGGTTGCTCTTACAAAACACCAGACACTGGGTGGCTTATAAACAATAGCAATTTGTTTCTGACAGTTCTGAAGGCTGAAAAGTCCAAGATCAAAGTGCTGGCAGGTTGGTATCTGTGAGGGCTCACTTCCTGGTTCTTAGGTGGCATCTCGTCACTGCATCCTGCAGTGGCAGAGTGGGAGGAGTTCTATGATAAGGAACTCATCCCATTCTTGAGAGCCCCATTCTGGTCTTAGCACCTCCCAGAGCACCCACTTCCTAACACCATCACATTAGAGGTGAGGATCTGGGTGGGGGTCCAAACATTCCATCCATAGCAGCAGCAGGGTCCATGAGCCCAGCCTTAGGTGAGAGCAGATGGTAGGTATCAGCTATGGTGGCACAACCATGGCAGAATGAGGTTGTGATGTTCAGGTGGCACTTTAGGAAGTTCCCTGCAAGAACAAGAGTTATGAATTCAGACAGTCCAGCATTGCCCAGCTGTGCCTTTCCTGGTGGTTCTCTTTGTAAACCGCCATTCCCTCTGTCATCCCATCCAGGATGGCGATCTTACGTGACCCTTCAGGGGCTGCATCCTAACCCCAAGCTGTAGAGGAAGATGCCTCTTCCACGTGTGGATGTGCCTGGAGCATGGCAGGTGCTTAATAAGTGAGGGTCGCCTCCCTTCCTGTTACAGCCTGTTTGGAACCATCATAGACAGGAAAGCACTTTGGGAGAGTCAGGGCTGCTGTGAACATTGAGCATTAGGATAATTCATCCAATAAATTTTAAGAACATTTGGATCCTTGACAACCTAACTGTTTCTGCTGGCGATGGGATCCTGAGTGGCATCAATGTGATGATGATAAATAATAGCAGTGATTATTATTATCACTGTGGGGGTCGATATTGTTACGTGGCCGTCATCTTCCACTAACCAGGATGCCACCCCCAGCTGGGCATGCTACCAGGCACTTAACAGCTATTATCTCCCTTGGCCTTCCCAGCAGCCCAAGGGAATGATGTTTTCTTCTCATTTTGAAGTCCTTGAGCTGGAGGGGAGAGGTTAAGCCACCTGCCAAGGTCACTCGGGCGGTGGGGAGCCTGCATTTGGATGCCAGTGGACCAGGGCTCTCCTGGGAAGCAGATCTGGCATCCTGTACTCATTGCTGTGGGGAGGCTGGCTGCCCAGGAGGTCTCAGTTCTACAGGGCAATAACTTCTGGGTCAGATCACCTCTGGGTGCTCCTTGGACGTCACCGTCCCTGCCGGCTCAGAACTTGCCTAGTGGGAGCTAGTTCCTAGGATAGGGAGGCCACTTAAGTCTCCTGTCACAGGGGTCTGCAGGCCCCTCTGACACATGGCTTGGGTTCTCTTCCACACCAGCACACCTCCAGCTAGGGAGATAACAGGAGGGTCCTGGGGGTTTCAGCCTCCGCTTGGATGAGTCTCTAGGAGGATCTAGGAGAGACTGAGTGGGTCTCTCAGTACTGGGAAGGAAGAGCGCTGCTCAGCCCCTCACGGCCCAGAGTCTGCCTCCGATAGGTGCCCTGCCCTGTGTGACCGGGCACAAGCAGTGGACTCGCCATCACCAGTGGTTCCCATAGGCCTGGGGCCTTGGCAGAAGTTGCCAGATGATCCAAAAGAAGCCACTCAGGAACCAGGAGGACCAAGAAGCCAAGTCCCAGATGCACCTCCAACGGAAGGCAGCATTTCTACCCATCCTTCCATTAGAGCCGCTGAGCCGGCCCAGACCAGCCCAGGCCAGGGCCATGGCTCCTAGACAGCCTCTTTGGCAGCCGTAAGGTCACCCTCATGGTCCTGATGATGTTGGTGGCTCCCAGGCTGCATTTCCTGACCAGTAACCAGTAACCTTCACGCCTTGGATCTGGCCTTGGGTTCCTAGACATCATGATATTTCACTTTTCTTCCATGAGCCCCAACTGAATACCCCTTGCACTCTAGTTGGGACCCCTACCCAGAGGCTCAGCTGATCTCCTTCTGGATGGGCCATGTGGGTAGATGGGGCAGACTGAAACCTCACAGCTGATGTGACACCATTCATTCATCCTAACCTTCTGAAGCCCCACAGCATGGTGGGCAGGTCAGGTGCTGGTGGTTTCCATGTGAGTGGCTCCAAGGGGCTTACTCTCAAGGCTAAGATAGTGCCAGGAGGCCAAAGCTAGGGGCTCCTCAGAAACCCATGTAGGAGGACCACCCCTGAGCCAGGGCATGTGCTGAGGATAGGCGGGTTTCTCTGGAGAGCACAGACTGAAGACTAGGAAGCCCCTATGGCTCCCAGCCCACCACCATAGACCCAAGACAGCTGGAGCTGAAAGAGCTCTGAGAAGTCACCCTTTCCAGCCCCACAAGGTAGCTGGGAAGGCAGGCACAGAGGCGGAAAGCACACGGATGTCTAGGAACCAGGCCCTGGTTCCCAGCCCAGGGCTCTCACCACCATTCCAGGCAGCCCTGTGAGTTAAAGCTCACCCCTAGGCAGCTGGGCGACTCAGAGAAGAGGCAGCACACAGAGAGGGTGGAGGGGGAGCAGAGAGGTGGAGAAGGGGGTGACTTCCAGCCGCAGCCATGGGGGAGCACCAGTGTCTCACCCAGTGCCAGGCACAACCGGGTCACTATTAGCATCTCCTCTTGGGACCTGGTCCTGCTCTTACCATGGCTCCCCCAAAAGCTCATGTGTGGAGTAATGCAAGAAGGTTTGGAGGTGAAATGATTGGGTTATTCCCCTAATCAGTGTTAATCTGATAGGGATTCACTGAGTGGTGACTGTAGGCAGGTAGGGTGTGGTTGGAGGAGGTGGGTCATTGGGGGCGTGCCTTTGGGGTGTAGATTTTGTGAGCTGAGCTTAGTCTCCCTCTGCTTCCTGGGCACCATATTCTCAGCTGCTTCCCTCTTCCACATTCTTCCGCCATGATGTTCTGCCTCACCTCGAGCCCCAAGGAATGGAGCTGCTTTGTATGGACTGAGACCTCTGAAACCCTGAGCCCCAAATAAACTTTCCCTCCTCTCATTGTTCTTGTCAGGTCTTTTGATCACAGCAGCGAAAAAAATGACTGAAACACCAACCTCTCAGCAGCACAGCAGCTACTTCACAGCCACTGTCCTCATTGTGGAGTGTGGGAGGTGTCTGAGGACGGCTACCAGATCTGCTCTGGTCTAAGCCAGTGGCTTCTCCCTGCCCACCCTGTGTCAGAGAGCTGTGTTCCTGGACTGTCACAGGCCTGGCCCCAGGAGCTCTGGCCCAGCCAGCTGTGAATTTCCCAATCTGCCCCCTCCCCCTGGATTTACTGGTCTGGCAGCTCTTTGAGGGAAAGGCTGGCTCCCTTGGGGACACTCAGGGCCAAGGAGTGGTCTCAGCTGCTCACAGTCCAGGGCTGCTATCCAAACTCACATGCCCAATACCAGACACACGTTCAAATGGATGGACAGAATGTTCTGGCAAGGGAGCCTAGAGGCTTCACAACGCAGTTCACAGAGACACTTGTTTATCCGCTGTCCACACACCATGTGCTATTTCAAGTTTTCCTACATGAGGGACATGAGGGCCCCACATCTGGTAGACGAAAACGTGAGGTCTTGAAGATCCTGGATCTGAATCCAGGTTCCACCACTCCTTGAACACAGTATAGCATCTTGCTGAGCTTCATGCGCTGCACCTGCAGGATGGGGTTGTACTATCTGTTACCTTACCATGGCTTAGTCTCACCCCAATTTGATGATAAGACCACGAGAATAGCCACTAAACTCATGTTCATGAATCCTTTACAAACTGACTAGGACACGTGAAGGGAGAAATGTAAGAATTCGAACTTTAAAACATGGCAGACTGAATTAATGTCCCCTTCCCTCAATTCTGAGGCAAACATGGAGAAGGACTGCCTAAAGCCAACAGATCATTGTAAAAAATGGGTTTTAGCAGGGCACAGTGGCTCACGCCTGTAATAGCAGCACTTTAGGAGGCTGAGGCAGGAGAACCGCGAGTTCAAAGCCAGCCTCAGCAACGGCGAGGCGCTAAGCAACTCAGTGAGACCCTGTCTCTACATAAAACACAAAATAGGGCTGGGATGTGGCTCAGTGGTCGAGTGGCCCTGAGTTCAATCCCCGGTACCAAAAAAAAAAAAAGGAGGTTTTGTCTAATTTTTATTGTGATAAAATACACATAAAATTTGCCATATTAACCATTTTTAAGTACAATTCAGTGGCATTACATACATTCACAGTGCTGTTGCCACTGTCACCACCATCCACCTCCAGAACTCTTTTCATCTTATAAGATGGAAACTGCCCCATTAAAAACCCCCTCCCGCCCCTTTGACCCTGGTGGCTGTCATTCTGCTTTCCATGTCTGTGAATTTGACTTCTTTAGGTAATTCAGAAAAGTGGAATCACATATTTGTCCCTTACTGACCAGCTTACTTCACTCAGCACAATACCCTCAAGGCTCATGCATATTGTTGCATGCATCAGAATTTCCTCCCTTTTTAAGGCTGGGTGGTGTTCAATTGCATGTACTGTCCACACTTTGTTGCTGATGAACCTTGGATTGTTTCTGCTTTTGGCTATTGTGAACAATGCTGGTTATGCACATGGGTGTACAATTACCTCTTCTATATACTACTTTCAAATATTTTGATTATGTATCCAGAGGTAGAAGTGTTGGATCATATGTTAGTTCTATTGGTAGTGTTTTTTTGTTTTGTTTTGTTTTTTGCTTTTAAATCGGGGATTGAACTCAGGGGCACTCGACCACTGAGCCACATCCTCAGCCCTATTTTGTGTTTTATGTAGAGACAGGGTCTCACTGAGGTGCTTAGTGCCTCCCCGCTGCTGAGGCTGGCTTTGAACTCCCGATTCTCCTGCCTCAGCCTCCTAAAGTGCTGCTATTACAGGTGTGTGCCACCATGCCTAGCTATTTTTAGTTTTTTGAGGACACTCTATACTGCTTTCATTAGCAGCAGTGCCATTTCACATCCCCATCAACAGTGTACAAGGTTCCAATTTCTCCACATCCTCTGTAGAACTTGTTACTCTGTTTTGATATTGGCCATCCTAATGGGGTGAGATGATATCTCATTCTGATTTTGATTTGCATTTTTCTAATGACTAATGATGTTGAGTAGGCTGCCTTGGCAGGAATCTCAAGTCAGAAATATGAAACTCAGCAGAGTACCAGGGGAATCCCTGGAACCCTGGAGGATGGAAAGACAAACCACCCTGCAGGGCTTGTTCCCTCACCTGGGGCACAAGGGAATTCTCTAAAACTCACCTGCTGGAGATGGAGCATGCAATGACCAAGCATGAGTCCCATGAGGAAGCAAGCTTCAGGCATTATGCATGGCACAGGTTGTACCCCAAGAATAGAATGGGAGAACAATATGAAGCCTAAACATCAGCATCCTCTAAATACTTACAGATGAAAGGACAAATAAAACTAAAGAAGGATCAGATACTTTGGAAAAAGAAAGAGGAATATTGCAAAAGAACCAAATAGAATTTCTACACATAAAAAGTATAATGATGGAAATGAAAACAGAAGGTCACAGCTGAAAAAAGAATTAGTGAACTGGAAGAAGAAGACAAAAGGAACTAGGTGGAAAAATATTTATTGCATGGAAACCTGAGCAAATGCAGGGAATCTGAATGTCTCTGAATCATAATCTAATCAGGAAAAATCTTTGTGTGTGTGTGTGTGTATCATGTGCTGAGAGCAAAAGATAGGTGTGTGTAAGAGTGTGTACTGAAGGAAGAAGATGTGTGTATGTGTGCCTGTGTGTGCCCATGTGGGCAGGCTGGCAGAGGAGCCCCAGAAAACATGGACTCTGGATACCAATCTATTAAAAGATGACCATTGTGACTTTGCTTTAAGATCATGTCTTACCTGTCACACATTTATCAGTACGCTTCACAATTTTAGTGGCCAGTTTCATATATTTTTAATTCTATCCAATCTCCAATAATTACATTTCCTCCTTCTGGGATGGCTGGACCCAATGATGGGTCAGCAGAGAACACAGAGACCCTTTAGTGGCTTCTCATTTTCTCACATGAGGCTGGGGGACACTGCTGGCTGAAAGAGGGTGATCACTTTAAAAAGATGCCCATGGGGCCAACCTCTGTGTTTCCTGACTGATCCCCAAGGTCTCACCCCTGGATCTCCCCACTCCCAGCTTCATCTTTTCATCATGTGTGAACAGCCATGCAGAAAGCCCAACTTAAGGAAGACTTAGGCTAGTGACTGACCCATCTTCCTGCCCATGCTTCTGCCCTGCTCTGAACCATCTCCCAAAGAATAGAGACTGTGTTTTATACTGAACTAAGCAAACACAACAGCAAAATGATTATGTCTTTTAAAAATGTTGAAGAATAAGCTTGTTGAGACATCAAAGGAAAAGGTCTTCACCATGAGCAAAAACCTTCCTTCCAAGAGATCGAGGACAGGTACCCACCCTCTGCAGCAGTGTGGATGGTGGGCTGGGTGTTCTCCTGCCTGGTGCCTCATGGCCTGTGTGATCTTGGGTGAGTTACTTCACTTCTCTGAGCCCCAACTTTTTGTCTGGCCACTGGAAATACAAAATAGTGCCAGATCCCAGAGGGGTTGAGGACCAAATGAAACTGTGTGTGCAAAACACTGGTGGGAAGCTTGGCGCTGCCCTTGATCTTGTATTCATTGTGGTGTGCTGGCTCTGCTCTCCATCTTTGCCTTTGGCTGCTGTCTGGGGGAGGCCACCAGCTGGCACTGCCACAGGACTTCAGACAACACAGGTCTGTGCTGGCGCTTCCTCTCTTAGACCTTACAGATGCTAAAGTTCTCATGAATCCTATGACTGCCCATTTCCCACTACAAAGGTGTCTCATCCCATTTGAAATACAAATCATACTACTTCCTATGGTATAAACGAACTGGCCTCCTCCAGCCTCTGCTGTTACCCCTCTTCCCTCATTTACCACATTCCAGTGAAACTAGGCCTCAGGGCCTTTGCACATGCTATTCCTCCATTTTTTTCTAGTTCTTTTAAAAGACTGAGGCTCTCCTTCACGTTTTCCTTTGGAAAAACCTCCACTAACCATCTAAACCCTTCTCTACCAAGCTTGCATTTCTGTCTCAGCCATCTGCTCCTCTCCTTTAGAGCCCTCACCACAGTGCAGCTATTCACGAAAAGTCAATTTATTTGCCTACTGTTCTCTCCTCACAGAACCATGCTATCCATGAGAGTAGGTACTATATCTATTTTATTGCCAAAATTTCTTCAGCATCTCATGCAGCACCTGGCCTCAAATCAATAATTTGAGATTAGAGGAGACTAAATTAAAAGCAAAACAAAATATCACTGCATCTCGACTTTGGGACTATTTTGGAGATTAACTTTTGGAAGATGGAGATTAAAATATCAGTTTTAATAAGAAGAGGCTGGATGGAGATTGAGGTCCTGTGGCAGCACCAGGGTGAAGCCTAAATTGGACTCATCCCTCCGCCCAGGTCACTGGAAGCTGTGCATGCTGTCCCCTTCCACATGCCCAGGCAGGCAACCAGTTCTGGCTCTGTGCTGGGAAGTAAGGGGTAGAGCAGGAGGCCCAGGAATTCCCCTCCTCCTGGGACCGCAGGGTAGAGAGGGTGCCTTCTACCCTCCTGGTGCAGGAGAGGTGGAGGCTTGACCTGAAGACTATGGAAGGTGCAATCCCATAGGGCAAGGTTGACTGCAGTGAGGTCAGGGTGGGAGGGCTTCCTGGAGGAGGTGCCAAGTGTCCTGAGGGAAGCAGCACAGCAGAGCCCATGGAGACCCAGGCCTGTCTCTGCAGTCAACAAGACTCAGTACATCCGGGTCCCAGGCTCAGTAGCCACCTGGAGAACCCCAGAGCTCCTCTCCCTTCCAACAGCCATGGACTGGCCACATCCACTCTCCTTTCCAAGCGGATATTCTGGAGAGATCGGACTCCGTGATTAGGGGATTGAATCATGGGAGGATTAGAGGAGCTAAAGGTGCAATATCTACTAAGCTGTGAGGGGGATGGCGCCGGGGCTGTTTACAAGCACTGAAGCAGGAAGCCAGGCCAGCCCAGAGCGACAACTGGCTCAGAAGACAGAAACAGGCACGTTGGTGTCTGCACATACATGTGCATTACATGCGCACGCCCATGCACAATGTGTGTTTATAAGCAGTTTAGAGTGATGGACTGCGTGTTCACGATGACCCCCGTGCACACAGTACGGATGCACAGACAGGGCTTATGAATGCGTGTTTATAGATGAATGCTCTCGTTGTGCATATGAACACGCAGTGTCTACAAGGGGTGGATCGTGTATCCAGAGCTGACCTGTCTACTGAACCAGGCAGCGTAGAGACAGCACGTGTACGTGTCCAGCCAAGTCCGCGTACAGCGTGCACATGCGCGGTGCCTATGCACAGGCGCCCTGTGAAGGCACACGGGTAACAGACACATCTCTACACCACGTCAGTGCTCATACACTCACAAATGGCACGTCTAAACATCAGGCATGTGCGACGTGCCGCAGCATGTCACATGCGTCCATATATGTTTGTGACCTGACGTCAATCCAGAAAGGAAGATGAACCGGAATCCACTGTTCCCTGAGAAGTTTCGCAGGAGGGCAGGGCCGGCTCCCCTTCCTCCTGCTGGCAGCACACGTTATTTATGTGAACAGTTCTAAACAATGAATCTTTCCTCTTAGGCAGCCGCCGCGTGAATGGGTGGGTTCCCGTCTAGGAGCGGGTGGTGGCGTCACTGCCAGAAGGAACAATGCACGCCACATGGGACCCTGGACGAACGGAAGCCCACATCTATATTAGGAAGCTGCCCTTGGTCCAGAGAGGGGCTTTTGGAGGCTAGTGCTGGCACAGCCTCGGCTGGCCGGGTGCTGTTGGGTCCAGGGTTAATCATGCCCGGCGAGGAAACAAGGGCACTCAGCCCCAGGCCCTGGCAGCCTTCTCCCCGCCTCTACTATGACCTGATATTCAGTAGTCCTGGAATGCTTCTTGTGAGATCCAATAGGCAACGAGAGTGCGGGTCAGCTGTGCAGTGCCCTGTCCATGGCATTGGCAATGTGGACTCCTGGGGCACAAGGTGGTCCCCACTCCTGCAGACTTTAGCACCATCAGAAATACTAAGCATGGTCCTTCCTAAGACAGCTCCTCGGGCTGTGTCACCCAGGGCAGACACTCAGCCCGGGCTGAATCCTGCACACCAAGAGGGCTGGGGAATGGGCGTCGAGTGCCGTCTGGCCTGGGTCCTGCCTCTTCCTCGCTTCTTGACCTGTTTCTGAGCTCCTGGCTTTAGCTTTTCCAAATCCCACTTCTCCAATCTACATAATGACACCTGTCTCAGAGGTTTGGTAGAAAAATTAAACAGCACTGACATCTCGAAGGGAATTTTTGCATCAATCAAAAGGTCCTACATGAATGTTATTTCCAGGCAGAGACAGAGTTAGAGAAGTCACCTGATTGTCTAGGTATGTGTTCTGCCTTTAAACTTTTAATCTGGCACATACAACATGTGGCAAGTAGTTCCATAAATGCCCACTGTTGATGCTACTCCTGACATATGTGCCCTGGTGGCCCCTCCAATGTTGATGTTGGCCTGGGCCATATGACTCGTTTGGCTGATGACATATTAGGGGAGGTGATGAAAGCAGAGAAGGGATGAGCAAGGGTCACTCGGCTGGCCCTGGGTTGTCCTGCTGGGGATCACCTGTGAGGGAGAAGCAAGTGCTACAGCCCATAGCCTTAGCTGGCTGCCAGGCAGGAGAGAGGCCATTGTGGGTCCTCAACCCAGCTGAGCCTCCTCACGGCTGAATGAATGAACCTGGCAAGATCTGCTCCAGCTGCAAGATCATGAGCACATCAGTGCTTTAAAGTCATTCGGCTTGGGGAAGTTTGTTACTTGGTGACAGGTAACCAATACACAGGACATGAGAAGCCCAGAAAGTTCCTTTCCCTAAGTAGGTCTTCAGAGGAAGTTGACTGCTGAGGTAAGGATAGGACTCAAGCCCTGAATTCTTCCTACTGCCTCAGTCCCTGTACCTGTTCATTCCCTAGAGCCCCAAAGTTCAAGTCCCCTCGGGGGAATGTGGACTGGTTTGAGAGGGGATTCCTTACAGGTTGTCGGTAGGAATATTCGCAGCCCTGGTATTACAGAATACTGGAAGGAAAGAGGGCTCAGAAGGCAAGGTAGAGGATGCAGAAGAGCCAGAGGGAAATGTCCTCCTTAAAAAGGGAAATACTAGTCAGATAACTCAAAAGGTGAGGTCAGAAGGCACTGGGGTCAGAGTCTGACTCTGGCCTCAGCTTAGTTTGTGTCTTTGGACAAGTTGCTTTTTCTGGTGAGCCTCAGTTTCCACATCTGTAAGAGAGCTATAGGGCACTCTCCTGGCAAGGCTGTGGTGCAGGGCAAAGGAGCTGTCCCTTGGCAACCTCCCCCTCCAAACCCTGGTAGCATGTAGGAAATGTGTGACAGTTCCAGAACACATAGCCACTTCTCCAGGGGCCTTGCAAAGATTCAAGGCATTTGGACCCAGTAGGTGTGACAGAGGGACAGGGTCTCCCATTAGAAGGAGCCTGGGGAAGGAGGAGGGAGGCTGGAGGGGGAGGGAAGCTCCTGCCCTGGGGTCTGTTTTCTGTCCGTCTGCCCAGAAGACCTGGTTCAAAGGCAGTTGCATCCCCTAAGAGGTGTCGCTGATCCCAGGACCCTTGACTCTGTCAGCAAGACCCCGTGGCTGCACCTTCTTCACCTTTGATGGCTGACCTGTGGCCAAAAGGTCAGACATGCACATCAAAAAGCCGTGCTTCCCACAGGCTCGCCAGCCCACATCAGAGCCCACAGCTTGGCCTAGGAGAGATGGAGCCCCTTCCTCAAATCTGGCCTCACCACATTCTCATGCCTTCTGCAGCGTGGATCAGCCAGCCCCAAGTGAGCACCTGCCCTTCTCGGGGATGTCCTCGCTAGTCTATAGTCATTTAGTTATTCTATCAGTTTTCTAAGCCATGAACTGGATGATTTGAAACAATGGAACTTAAAAAAGAAAATAGGGGCTGGAGATGTGGCTCAGGGGTAGAGCACATGCTTAGCAAGCGGGACGCCCCCGGTTCCATCCCCAGCACCCACAACGCAAATCAACACAAGCAACAGAAATTCATCCTCTCACAGTTCTGGAGGCCACAAGTCCAAGACCACGCTGTTGGCAGAGCTATGCTCCCTCTGAGACATGGATGGGCGTGCTCCTTCCTTGACTCTTCTGAGCTTCTGGCGTGACTCTCAGTCCTGGCGAGTGTCTTTTTTGTTGTTTCTCTCTCTCTTTTGCAGTTCTGAGGATTGAAGCCGGGGGCCCTCTACAACTCAGCCACTTTCCCAGCCCTTTTTAGTCTTTGTTTTGAGACAGGGTCTCACTAAGTTGTCCAGCTGGCCTTGAACTTGCCATCCTCCTGCTTCTGCCTCCCTAGTCGCTGGGTTACAGGTGTGGGCCACTGCGTCCGGCTCTCCTCTTCTTATGAGGACACGGGCCATGTTGGATGAAGGTCCTACTCTAGTCCAGGATGATCTTTACTCCATTACATCTGCAAGACCATATTCCAAATAAAATAAGGTCACACTCACATGTCCCACAGGTTAGGACTTCATCTCCTTGGGTTGGGGGAGGCATGATTCAACTCATAATAGGAGCACAGTAAAAACTCATGCAGCATTTCTCTATGGTAAGCATAGTAATGGCAATAATGATAACAAAGTACTCGTTTGCCTTGGGGACCATTCTACAAATATGACGTATATTAATGGATGGAAATCTCCCACAAGCCCTGCTACAAGTTCCCAGAGGGGATAGTTCCCAGCTGACAGAAATGTATCCTTTTCAAAAAGTCCTTAGAAGGAGACAGGAGGGGGCAGTTTGGGGATGGCCCACATTGGAGGTCAGGGTCACATTTGGGGGTAGAAGTGCCCAAGGTTTGCCCATCTCTCACTGTGACCGCCCCCACTGTCATGCCAGATGTCTCCAGGAGATGGCCCGCGGTCAGCCCGGAGGCCAGGGCCGGACTGAGCTGCTGCCCTCCCCCTTGGACAGGGATTTCACACCCAGGAAAATAATTTCCTGGTAAGGAGATTAGAAGGCATCGCCCGCTCTCGGGAACAGGATGGGGCCGGGTGAGGCAGGAGAGGAACAGCGGGAGAGGCCGGGGGGCAGGCGGGGGCTCGGGAGGAAGTGTCACTGTCAATCAGGGCGCTGACCCATCTAATCCAGCCTCCCGGCTCTCCTGATCCCAGGGACAGATGCCGGGTAAAAAGGTGCAAACTCGGAGGGCCCGGTCCTCCCTGCAGGCCTGCAATACGGGCCCCACTGCGGAGAGCCGGCTTAATCTTGCCAAGAGATAAGCTGTCCAAAAGGCGCTCTCTGCAGCTCCCTCACGCTTCCGCTGTGCCTCGCGTGCAGAACTGTGGTCAGTAACGCAGGGGACAGCAAATTCCCTTCAGCCGGGGGAGTCATGCACTTGGAAGAGGCTGCCATCCAGAGTTGGGGACAAGAACTTGAAAGTCTTTCTGCCTCTTGATGGTGAGGTCTCCACCCAGACTTCCTCTGGTCTCCAGCCTCCTCATTCTCTTATTCATTCAACAAGCGTTTACTGATCTAACATGAGCCAGGATCAGATGAGCTCATGGTTCTGATTGAGCATTGTAGGTGACTGCACAAGATGACATCATCATCCATCCATCTGTCCATCTGTCCATCTGTCCATCCATTACAGACAATACTCCGAGGTTGGCCAGGCACCCATTTAGAGAGAAGTTGTTGCAAGCGTCACTCACAGCCTACCCTGGATACTTGTAGCCACAAACCCAGGATGATATTTACATCTCGACATGGAACTCTCCCTCGTTTGACTCTTCAATTCAACTCTACATGAGTTGTTCATTCGATTCACTTGTACCAAGAAACTGCTCAGTCCCCTGGAGATGCCAAAAACAAGTGACCAGCTGGCCCTGGGCACGGAGATACCTGTCTGTAAGAAGAGTCCTCCAAGAAGACTGGCAGCAGTATAGGCAGGGTCTCTAACTTATAATCATCCCACTTATGATTTTTGACTTTCCCATGGTGCAAAAGTGATACATACATTCAGTAAAACCATGCTTTGAATTTGGATCATTTCCTGGGTGAGTGCTGTGTGGTCCAATCTTTCATCATGCTGGGCAGCAGTGAGCCCCAGCTCCAGTCGGCCACACTGTCACCGGGGAAAACAACTGGCTCTACAGTGTGCTATGTTGGGCTAGGATGTCCAGTGGGCTGGGTGTATTCAATCTATCTTTGATGTAGGATATTTTCACTTTATGGCAGCTTATTGGGATGTAACTCTATCACAGGTGGAACATCTACACTGCTATGGATTGGATTAGCTCCCCCTCCTAATTCACATGTTGAACCCCCAGCCCCTACTTTGATGGTATTTGGAGATGGGCTCTTTGGAAGGTGATCAAGTTCAGATGAGGTCATTGGGGTGGGCGCATGGTGGAATCAGTTCATTTTTAAGAAGAAATACCCAAGAGCTTCTGCCCTCTCTCCCTTCCCCCCTCTTGTGCTCAGCACACAAAGAGGTCATGTGTGCAGAGAAACGGTGGACATCTGTAAGCCAGGAAGAGTCCTCACCAGAACCAAACCACCCTCGTGGACTTGCAGCCTCCAGAGCTGCAAGCAGATAAATCTGTGTTGTTTTAGTAGCCTAGTCCATGGTGTTTGTTATGGCAGTTTGAATGGACTAAGGCAAGTCCTCTCTCATAACAGAGTCTAAATTGGTTAAATGGGTTATATATAAAGTACTTAGCGTTGTGCCTGGTACATGCTAAGCAGAAAATGAGCTTCTATTATGAGTATCATTTGCTGTGGAAAATGGAAGGATAGTGGATAAACCTGGAGCAGAGGCGAGGTGTGTGTCTTTACCTCTTGTGACTCCTCCAGCCCCTTTTCCTGGAAAAAGGGGCTCACTCATCCCTGCACACCCACCCATTCAGCTTTCAGCTCACATTTTCTCAGAACCAACTGAGTTTCTTGTCCCTGTTCTTGCTCAAGGTAAAGGGAAGATCCATCTCAGATGGCCAGGATTACTCTAAGGAGACTAGGAAATCCCTGTGGAGGGTGCCCCAGCCATCAGGAGTCAGGGGACTCCCTGAATGAGGTGGCACTTGATCTATCCCACAAGGAAAAGCAGGACTTACAGAGGCAAAGTCCTCATGAAGGCCACTCCAATAAGAAGAAAAGGGGTGGGCCAAGAAAGGTCAGGAGTTTCAACTTTCAGGGAAGATCCCCAAGTCTGTGTAAGAGTGCCCAGTAGGGTCTTGGCGGGTGGCAGGCACTCTTCTGATAGAATCTCCCACCAGCCCTGTCCAGGTGCTAAACTATGACACTCCTGGTCCAGTCTACTCAAATAACATTTATATGACATCAAGGTTCTGGGGCTCCTGGGACAGTTCACATTTCCCTCGGGCTCCCCATGAGCTGGAGAGCTATTCAAGGCAGGACCTGGTGGGGAGTCTCTGGGCTACCAGTTACCTCCTCTGAATGACCCACAGCTTCAGGTAGCCATCTGCCAGCTGGGGAGCTTCCCAAGAGCCACACAGGAAGGATTCTCCTCAGGATGGCCAGTGGCAGGCACAGAGAGGGTTCCAAGATGGGGAGCTGGATATAGGGAGGAGGTCAGGGGCAGACAGGTTCTGGAAGTTCCTCCCTTCTCAGGGGAACAGAAGACTTAACCAGGGAGGGAGAAAGACCAGAGGGATACTCATCAGAGAAGGCTCTGGGGTAGATCTGGGTAGTGGGGTGGACCTCCGTGGGCAGAGTCCTGCTTCTCAATGTGGCTCCCTCCCTCTCCCCACAGGGCTGTGGGTCAGGTACAGCCACATCTGAGGCCCAGACAAGGACACTGAGCTCAGAGCAGTTGCTTGTCCAAAGTCACACATGGGAACACAGTGCCTAGGACGGTCCTGAGCTCGGTGGAAGCCCCTTGACCGTCTGAATGAAAGAACAAACTGGACTTCGGTCAGGCTATTGCCTGGCCAGGAAAAAGCAAGGACAAGTGAACCCTGGGTCTCCATGAGATGGGACACTGAGGGTGAGCACCACTGAGGCAGAGGGACTCAGAGAGGAGATGTTTAGGCCCAAATACATGCCCAAGCCAGGGCCTCACAACCCTTCCTGTTCACAGAGCAAGACCAGCCAGGGCTGCTGCAGCTCGGGTGTAAGGATGGCTTTGGGGAGCACAGTGGCCCCTATGTGTAATAGAAGGATGAAACAGACCTATGTACCCTCCGTCTTCCCTCCTAGCTCTGCCACTTGACAGCTGTGACCTTACATAAGGGTTTTTATACCCCAAGACTCCGTTTCCCCACCTGTAAATTAGGACAAATATCCCCTTACAGAGAGCTGTTGGGTTGTTGTTGTTATTGTTGTTTGGTATCAGGATTGAACCCAGGGGTGCTTAACCACAGATTTTATTTTGAGACAGGGTCTTGCTGAGTTGCTTAGGGCCTTGCTAAGTTGCTGAAACTGACTTTGAATTTGTGATCCTCCTGCCTCAGCCTCCCAAACTTCTGGGATTACAGGCACGCATCAGCGTGCCAGGCTGTTGGGGTTTTATATTCAAAAGTCTTGCCTGGGACCAGCTTCTAGGAGATTCTCAGGAATGTATGCTCCTCCCATTTCTCACCTTTGCTCTGCCTTCTTCTGTGGACTCCAGGCCCACCACAGGCAGTCTGCAGCCCAAATGAGGGACACGCTAAGAGCTGAGGGCATCGAATGAGGCCCCGGCTGCAGCGTGGTGGTCGAGGGCCCGCGCTCCACATTTTCATCCACTGGTCATGTGTCGTTGGTGAGGGCACTTCCCCTTTCTTGGCCTCATTTGATCACCTGTAAAACAGGAAGGAAGAGGGTTGGATTGGATCAGTTCCTAAGGACTCTCCTGACTAAGAGAAATAAACATTGGTTGAAGGTCATGGGGAATACGACTTTTCAATGGGTCCAAAAAGAGATCTTATTCCACTGGGTGGGACTCCATTCTTTCTCCCATAGCTACGGGTCGCCTGGATTGAAGGCTGTTTCCCAGCTTCCCTTGCAACATAATGTGGCTAATGGAAGTGTCATGTGGCAGCTTGGGTAACATAAGAGCTGAGCACCCTTCCCCCTTCTTCATGATCCTTCCTTTCTCCAGCAGGCTGAAATGTGGGAATGACAGTGGGAACAGCCATCTAACTGCGAGTTCACGTAAAGTGTCCTTGAAAACGGAGGCCACTCATGGTAGGGCAACAAGCTAGAACAAGCCTGGGCCCTTGAGGACTTTGTGGAACAGAATTGCCAAGCCAGCCTTGGACCACCTACCTCCAGCTACTTGATGTGAGACGGAATTCCAATTCTCTTTTGCTCAAGCATTGTTATTTTGGTCTCTGTTTTGGTCTGCATATAAAGCACATGGTGTGTGAAAATAGGAGGCATCCAGAGCCTTTTGCTTGTATGTAAGTAGCTGGGAACCTCATGATTACACTTCACACAACTGGCTGGAGACCACTGAAAAATCCGAGCGGGCCTCATGCTGGTGGGTGGATATACACATGCATGTGTGCATTTACATGTGTGTGTATGCATGTGCTTGCATCTGTGCATACATGGACCATGTGTTCATGCAAAGGCATACTGGTCCACTGTCATGCATGCGTGTATATGAATGTTCTTGCAAGTATGTGAAAATTCATGTGTTCCTACACATGTACGTGTGCCCTTGCGAATGTGCCTTAGTCTCTCAAGGACCCGTCCGTTTTGAACTAAACAGGGAAAGCCTTCTCCCACCCAGGTTGTGAGTACAGACCAAACTTCCTGATGGCTGCTCTCCTGAACAATGCAATAAATTGACTTGGTCACCCTTATTCTGGGTTGGGGCTGGGGGAACACTGGCCCCTCTACTTCCCCGTGTATTTTCATTGGCCCCAGCCCTCACCAGCCCCTCGCTGTCACGCTGCTCATTGTCCTCTGTAAGCATGAGCCTCAGGCCACATGTGTGCTTGGTAAAGACCAGTGTGTAACAGGAACAGTGATTAGCAGTTCATGTATTAAGGTCATGTTTATACTTCCATTGTCAACGGTGGTCATTATTTATTTGAAATGAGGCCCTTCTCATTGCTGCTCTGAGTAAGTGCATGTTGAAGGCTTAATAATTTTCATATGGCAGGGACTGCAGGCCGGGAGGGCTGAGGCTCCCAGTGGTAGACAGGAGGAGATGCGGTTCCATGGGGGCTGCTGGCTTCACATCACAGCAAGGGAAGCGTAGCCATGAGATAGGAGAGGGGATGGTCAAGGAGCACCTGGTGGCCTCAAATGAGCTCCAGCTTCTTGGCCCAGACAAATGACCTCCCAGGATACCAGGGGAATTTGCAGATGTGAACTCAGACCCTCCGTGAGGAATCTTAGAGAAATTGTGAAGAGCTGGAGGCTGGATAAACAACCAAATTTGTCATCTCCCAAACAGGAAGCAAGTCCAATTTTAGCAACTACAGCTGGTAGGAGGCAGCCTGGTGTTACGGAAACAGATCAGGGCTTGGAATGGAGATGGGAAAGAATCTCCCTGGCTTGGGTGATCTTGTGGGAGTCCTTGACCCCAACTTTCCTCATCTGTGAAATGGGATAGTATCATACCACACAGGCCGGTGTGGTATGATAAGACACTAAGACACTCATGAGATAACTTTGCAAAAGAGCCAAATAAATACACCACTTTTTTTTTTTTCTTCCTTCGCTATAGGCCAGCTACATTCTCTACCGAAGTGTGGAGAATTTGGAAAGGTCTCGGAAGAAATGCATTTCTCCTGAGAAGGCCATGACAAGCAGGTTACTTTCCTTCTCAGTGGACTTGCACACTTCAGAGGTCAGAGGACGCTGTCAACAGAAAACATGTTGATTTTGAGCAAGGATTTGCAAGGGTTCCCGTGTTGGAGATGCCGGGATCAGTAACACCATCCACCTGGATCACTTGTGGGCTCTGCTGGGCTCGTGGAGGAAGTAGGGAAGCGCTGAGGGGATTTTAAAACAGGTCATTGGACTTTGAACTGGCTAAACAATTGTATTAAGAGGAATGACTGCTGGCCCCACATGCACCTGGCAGGGGTCCCCCACAGAGTGACAGAGAGCTCTGCAACTGTCATCTCTTCCTGTCCTGGAGCATTATTATCAATGCATTCAATAAAGACTTAGAAAATGTGCTTATCAAGTGTTCAGATGACAGAAAGAGCAGCTAAGCAGGAGACAAAACGACCAGGCTTTGTATAAACGTACTTTTGCCTAATCCTCACAACCACCCAGAAGCCTGGGAGAGTATGATATTCTCGTTTGACATTTGAGGAAGCCAGGGTTCAAACGGGTCAAGTGACTTGCCTGAGGCCATGTGGCTAGGAGATGGTGGAGCCACAGCCAGGGAGAGGAGGATGCTAAGGAAAAACAACATTAAAAAATACCCAAGACAGGAGAATCGCGAGTTCAAAGCCAGCCTCAGCAACAGTGAGGCGCTAGGCAACTCAGTAAGACCCTACTGAGTCTCTACATAAAACACAAAATAGGGCTGGGATATGGCTCAGTGGTCGAGAGCCTCTGAGTTCAACCCTCAGTACCGAAAAAAACCACACACACACACACACACACACACACACACACACACACAAGAAAATGTTAGGTAATTTTAGAAGTTTTAGAGCTGAAATATCTCTCAACTGCAGGCTACTGCTCTAAACTCTTTGCATATATTTCCAAATTTAATCCTTCCCACGATTCTATGGGCTAGGTGACACATCTCTTCCTACTTTACAGATGAGGGAAACTGAGACAGAGCTTCAGTGCTAAAGCCATAGGCTCAGAGCACAGAGTGGCTGTTCACCTTCCAAGTCAGGGCAGCACCTGCCCAGCACTCCAAGAAGACACCACAGGACTGGGAGGGCACTGGTCACTAAGTAGTGGGGTCTAGGAAGTCTACCCTGTGGAGGTAACATTAAGCCTGAAGGAGGAGCCCTGAACCACGTGAGGGGATAGCAGGTGCCCAAATCTGGAGATGGGAATTCGTCGTGCTGGTTGAGGAACAGCAAGGTGCCTGGAACAGCTGTGCAAAGGGTCAGGGGTCAGAGGCAATGGCAGGGTTTTGGGGGCTTTGAGGTCACAGTATAGAGTTCAGGCTCTTCTCCCTTTTGTGGTGGGAAGGCCGAGCAGGAGTTTTTGCAGAAAAGCAGTGATGAGGGTGAACTTTCCATGGAGTCCCAGGCCTCAGGACGTGAGGCACCCAGCTTGTACCTGGTGCCCCAGGACTTGATCACCTGGGAGGCCCCTCTGACCAGCTGCACACCATGATGCTGTTCGGCCTTCCTGGCCTTCTCCACTTGCTTTAAGAAGCTCAGAACTCTGCCCAGGTCCACTGGCCCAAGGTCTAGGTCCTCTGGGTACTCCAAGCATACTGGGAAGCCCTCTGTGCTGAGTGAGGACCTGGAGGACACACAGAGGTCCCAGCCCACAAAGTCAAATTAAGACTCAAAGGCCTGTCTGACCGATAAGCCCAAGAAGCTGAGCCCACCATGATGGGATTTCCCAGTAAGAAGTAGGAGAACCAGCCCTTGGATTCAGACAACCAGTCGGAAGAGTCCAGGAGGAAGGTGGGCTGAGAGGAAGAAGGAGGATAGGGAGGAGTGAGAGATTTATGGAAGAGGGAGGAGGAGGAGCTGCCCCAGGAGGAGAAGGAGCCAGAGAGCAGGGGGAGAAAGGGGAACTGGGGAGAGGAGGCCTGGAGGAGAGGAAGGGGTAGGAAGGAGAACCAAAAAG